>CM059874.1:6861729-6926729 GCA_030490815.1 Acer saccharum | reverse complement strand
TGTATGTGTTTTTAGAGACATCTAGGATTTAATTGATTTATCATTATATCCTTGCTCTAAATCTTTGGCTAGAATATTCATTGAATACATTTTATGATTCTAGCATTTTTGTGTATGTTTATGACATCTTGAATACGTGCTTCATGATTATGATTTATTCAAGTGTTATGTTTGTGAATGAAACTAGGAGCTTTTGTGTTAGGTGTTTTTAACATGCTCTAGGTTTAATTCATGTTTTGGCATCTAGAATATATTACTTGTGTTCTCACATGTTTAGATCTAGTTGTTCCATGGAATGTATTGATTACATGTTCTATGTTGAATTGATTGTTTGCATCATTTGCATTCACATGATCACACTAGGAGGTCTTTGTAAAAGGCATGAAGTCTTGACTAGGACAAGGTGTCCGGATAGTCAAGTAAGGAAGTCTTGGTTAAGACGTGAGGTCTAGATAACCAAGCAAGGAGTCATGGCTAGAGTCGGGAGGACTCGGACAGTCATGCATGGGAGGCTCCCTAGAGGCATGAGTGCCTTGGATAGGGAGTTTGGCTTGTATATTGGTAGGCCTAGGTGTATGGATAGACATAGACTCCAAAAGAGCGGGGTACATGGGATGTGTATGCACTCTTGAGGAATTTCTAATCTTCCATCGATGTTGGTTTGGTATGATCTCCAATATATGGTGGTTCCGCATCATTGAGGGATTTCGTACTTTCCAATAGGGTTGGGTAGACATAGACTCTAATAGGAAGTAGATCAAGGTTGGTCACTTTTGAGGAATTTCTAATCTATCATCCAATATATATAGTACTCAATGGTTGTAGTTTAACCCGTGGATGTTTCCTCCTTGGAGGTTTTACCACGTTAAAAAATCTCATGTGTCAATTCTTTCTATCCCTCTTTTATATATGTTTATGTGTATGTTTTAATCTTGTGGTACAATATTCACTTGTGATATATTTGGAAGCAAGATTGTGTAAAGTGTGATTTGTAATCAATATTCATTTTGATCATATTTGTATATACAATTCATTTGTGTAAATACTATTATCTTATTCTTTGATTCTTTTGTATAGTTGTATTTAATTTAATACTTGTACATATTAGACATTATTATGAATACTTGCATTCTTTGTTTTTGTTTTAATATATTTCTTTCATTAGCAAGTTGTAGTAGTTGTACTTAGTGTACTTACATTGTAATATTCAAAGTACAACTTGTGGAATTTAATCTTAATTGAATATCTTGTATATTAGATACATTGTTTGTTGGTATATGTTTTGTAGACTAAGGGTGAATTGAGCATACATGTGTTAATTGTTTTCCCATAACAATCATATTTGAGGTTAATTTGTATGCTCACCAAGGTTTTGACATAAGTCACGAAAGAGTTTTTAAAACTAGAGTGTCAACCTATTCACCCCCCCCTCTAGGTTGTTTAGTATAACCTTGTAGGTATTTTCAATTGGTATTAGAGCAGGTCACTTAAAGCAATTAGTGTGATTCGGGATCTACAAGGTTATTTACTATGATAACAACCTTTAGTCTATTTTTGTTTGTAATGGTTGTCCTCCTTTGTTGATTGGGAAAATGTTTGTTTTTGTTGAAAATGCTCATGAAAGACTTCACTAAGTCTAGTGATGAGCAAGCTTGGTTGGATTGTCAAGAAAAGTTTCTCTTCTCCGAGTTTTATATTTGATGGAGTAGTTTCTCCCAACCAATATGTTCATGAAGTATGAATGAGGTTTATCTTTGAGAAGTTGAAACTTTTAGACCTTTTTGCCATTTATAGTGGTGTAAGTTTTTAAACACCTTGCTCTTTATAAAGATTCAAATATGACAAAAGAGGCATGGAATAGATTCCAAGCTACTTGTGGTAAAGGTTCTTCTTGTTTTATATTTCATTTGTCTACTAACAATGTTGTTAATAAGTTTGAAAAGAATGTTAGTGACAAAAGCAAAGAAGAAGAAGTTTTCCCGGAGAATGATCGTTCTAGACATGATCACTTGACTTTACAACTCAATGAAGAAGATTGCAAATCAAAGACCACCAACTTCAACTTGATGGCAAGATCTCAATCTCTTGAGAAGGAAAGAGATAAAGCTTTGAAGGAAGTTGAAGTGAAGAATGGAGTGATCAAATATCTAGAAAAGAAGACGGTTGAAGATGCTCTTGTGTTAGATAGTTTAATAAGTGATTTTGCTAATAATTTGTTTTTCTCTTGTAGGAAATGATCAAAGGCAAGTAAGAGGAGTTAGCAATCATGAAGGCCAAAGAACTTGGTGATCTTTATGAAGATTCAAGTGACTTAAGCTTTGTAGTTGAGCAATTTGAGTCTCCTACAACTAAAGGCAAGTCATTAAGGAACAAAAGGATTTCAAAGGTCAAGTGCAAAATCAAGAAGAGTAAGGAGCCTTCACCGTTGGTACACTCTCACCTAAATAGTATCATCTCCATATGTATTCCGGTTTGGCATTTTTGAAATGTTGTAGTGCATACTAAATCTATATGCCATGAGTATATTAGACAATGCAAACTAGGGAATGAGATGCATGTTAGTGAGATGAGAAAATCTTTTATGAATGTTTCTTGCATGATAACACTTTGAATTTTGTGCATGATAATGATAATCATGTGAGGAATATTGTCAAGAAGATTTGGGTGAAAATGAGTGTTTCACATGATCATATGCATAGTCTTGATAATATTTTTGTTGATGGCAATAATGTTATGTATAACATGAGAATATCTTTATAGAGAAGATAGTTGATGTTTATCTTCTAGATATAATTTTGCCATGAGAAATGATCATGATGGTTTATGTGTTTGTGCACCCAAGACCAAATGGGTCAAGGGTGAGTGCTCTTACTATTAGTGTAAGTTGCACATGTGAGTTGACTTTAAGATTAGTGTCTAGTTTTGAGTAACTTAGCTAGCTAGCTTTGTTTCTCTATGACTTTGTCATGAACTTAGCTATCTCACAAATATCATTATGATAGTCAAAATCCGTTGATTAACTTTTGAGAAGTTGTATATCATGAAATCTATATGGTAATGATTTTTGTTAAGACTTTTTGAGAAAGTAATTTTATATATGTGTTTGAGTTAAAGTGTTAAATCTTTATTCTCTTGGGATGACACACCAACAACTTGTTGTCATGAGGACAAACAAGCTAAGAGAGCTCATAAAAAGAGTGAAGGTGCATTTGAAGAAAAAGCTTGCTTAGGTATTTCTATATCCTAATGCTTGCTTTCTAGCTTTTCATCTTTCGACTCTATGTTTGCATTACATCATGTAGCATGTCATATTAGAGAACTAGTATAACATTCATATAGGTTCTCATTGACATTTGCTCTCTAAAGATCTTTTAGTGATGTGTTCACAATGATCTTATACATGATGCTTGAAATGCTTGTGCGATTGTTGAGTGGCTTGATGAGCAAAACTTAATTTGAATATCAATGTATTTGAGAGCTACTCACTTGAGAAGTAATGATCTTAAACAAATAACTTGTATTGTTTTTAGATCATGCACTTGAGCTTTAAAATCTTATTTTTGAAAAGTGCACTAATGCTTCTCTTATATGTTTTAGTTTTTGAGTATATATGGTTGAAAATATGTAGATTATGGATGCATCTAGAAGCCTATTGCTTAGTACATGAACTATGGTATGTATCCATTTTGCTTCGGCACTATATAGTATTCAATGAGCACCCTCATGGAAAGAGCTACACACCTTGGTTGTGCAGCCGCCCAATGTAGGAAAGGGCTACGCTATTGTGATAAGTGAAAGCCGCCGTGAGGTGTATATGGTTATGTTAGAAAAATCAAAGAAGTGTTGAAAAGAATCATTAAAAAAAAAAATTCTTTGATTCTAAGCCTAAAAGAAATGAAAAATAAAAGTCTTATTGGTGTATAGTTGATCGGTCATTTATTGTATATGTTTTTGATCCCCATTCCTCCAATCAATTGTTTGTTTCTCGAGTCTTTTTGGGTTTTAATGTGTGTGTTTGAGCATTTTCAGGTTTTTGGATCCAACTGAGTAGTTTGAAGAATGTCAGGCAAAATGTGCTATTATAGAAGATCTCAGGGACTTTCTAGCAAAAGGCCAAAAAGTGCTGCCATGACCGCTCCTAATTTCGGGACGCGGTTCAACAGCGTTCCAACATCAGTAGTGTTCGCTGCCTTGACCGCTGTTAGATCGCTCTCATAGCCACAACGATTGTCCATCAAACGAGAATACCGTTGCCGATACCGCTGCGCCTTTGGCAGTGGTAATGGCAGTGGTTTGGCAATTACGTTCAGAATAAGGAGTCTTTTCACGTCTGGGATTTGGATGCCTAAATATATTGAGAAGTTTAATAGGTTTTGCTCTCTGGCTTGAACTCTCGCTCTCTCTTATAACACAGAACAACTCATCACACAATTTTCTATCATCCATCTTTACACATAGAAGATTCAAAGACGAAGAAGATTTCAACATCGAAGATTTGAAGAATTCATTGAAGTTTCTCAATGGGTTTTATCTCCTCTATCTCTTGTCTTGTTATTTTCATGATGTGTAACTAACTCCATACTAGGGAATCAATGTAAACCTATATGAATACTCTTTGTTAGAATTGATTATATTTTCTTAATTCAAGTTTTGATTCATTCAATTCATCATATATCATAATTCCTTATTCTTATTAATGCATAGTTTTGTGCTAGGTATGAATTTAGGGTTGTTGATAATTTAATGGTTGAGATGCGCGTGGGTTTCACCATTCTCAACCAATCTTCAATTGAATGGGTAAAATTATTCACCCTAAGTTTTTGGACGTAATTTTGGTTCACTTGTTCTTTCGCTTAATGGGTTTTTGGTTGTAATTTATATCTCAAGTTTTCGAAGCAAATTAAATTATAATTGAGAACACTTGATTCATCCCATGATCATACGGTAACAATCATATCTAATTTAAGAACGAATCCTTAACTTGAGTTACATCTTTTATCAAAGTCAATTTGAAGCATTGAGTAAACATAGTTGGGGAGCATTGAGGACCTAGTCCTCTCACCTTTTGATCACATTCACATATTCTTGTTAACTGTTTTCTTAGTTTAGTTTAGTTTCAATCAATCAATCAATCAATCAATCAAAATCTCTTGGATATTGTTAATTGCTTAGCTTTAATTAGAATTAGTTATAATTAGTAAATCACTTTTCCTCGTGGGAACGATCCCTACTTGTCGTTGTACTTATCTCACGATTCGTGCACTTACGAGTTAGGTTTTTATAACATGATTTTATCCATCAATAGTTGAGAATTGTGAAAAGCTCGGGTGTTGTCAAATAGAAACGAGTAAACCAGCCACATGCACACACATGCTCACATGTTGATATCTATTCTTTTAAAGGAAAAACTTGGATGAATATCAGTTTGACCTATTTTTGAAAATGCTTTAGATGGATTTGTGTGGAAATTGTTTGCATGTTGATGTCACAATTATTCCTACTATATATGTGAGAAACATTCACATACAGACATTTTGCTTATGTGCTTGATTCATTAGCAATGTGAGAATATTTTTGAGAGATTAATGAAAATCTATGATTCTCTCTTGGACTTTGAAAAGTGATGAAATATTTTCTCTAATTGCTTGAATGTGTGATTGTGTGGATCTCGTTGTGAACAATACTCTATCTTGATCTTAGATAGAGCACTTATCAAGGGGGAGCATAGTATACTAGACTTTGTTCTCTTTTACGATATGTTCACATGCTTTGAGTTGATAAATGTTGGCATATTGTTTTGGTTGATATGATGAATCTTGAAGATGTTATTTCATATGTCTTGATATGCATGATGATTCTTCATAATGATATATGCCTTTGTATGTTTGATCACAATTAATGCATGAATCTTTTTGTAATAATTGTATGATTGTGTTTGCAATCACCTTCTCTTTGTTTGGGGTTGTGTAGTAGTTGAGATTGCAATCAATTTCTTCATTCTTGAGGTTGATAAGAGAGTAATTGCAATGAATTCCTCTTTGTGTGGGGTCGATAGTAATTGTAGTTATAATCAATTTAATTGAGTGTAGTTGCAATGAGTTCCTCTTTGTTTTAGGGTCGATAGTAATTATGGTTGTAATCAATTCAACTAATTATGGTTGCAAAAAATTCCTCCTTGCTTAGAGTGATAGTAATTGTGGCTGTAATCAATTCTATTGTTTTTAATCGCAGAAAATTCCTCCTTGCTTAGAGTGTTAGTAGTTGTGGTTATAATCAAATCTCTTCTTAAATGGGGTCGAGATGATTGTTGTTGATACCAATTCCTTCATATTTGGGGTTGATATGATTGTTTATGCAATTGTTGAATTTGGTAGAAATGACCCATGTTCTTAAGAGTAAAATTTATGCATTTGTGATTCATTTTACCTTGATGAGTTTGTTGTGTTGTTTAGATTTATATAACTTTGCTAGGTTAACATGGATAACAAACAAGAATCAAGGGAGAAGATAAATAAGCTAAACACAAAGGTGGTTCAACAAGATGCAAAAAATCAAGATCTTTGAAGAAAGCATTTCTTCAAGCATAACATCCACCTCAAAATGTGAGATCATCAAATTGTTCAACGTTCTTTGGTGGCATAAGTTGTTAGCAAAGCTTTTGTGATCTCAAGGTATAATTCTGCACTTGTTGAAAAGATTTTAAACCCTTTTTACCAATTTTCGTGATTAGTCAAATTTATAAAAATACTCTTATCTAGTCAGTTCAATAAATCAAGTGTAATAAGTGCGGAATTATAAATGACACTTGATTTTTATGTGGAAACCTTCAACAAGGAAAAACCACGGGTTGTTATGTGTGCCACACACGAACCTCGAATCCATTAATTGCAATAACGTTTACAACCTCGGTTGACCTTAACCTCTAACGGTCAATAACCCTCTACCACTACCCATAGGCTTGTAAAAGTGGACCTAGTCCAATTGCTTGTGGCATAAGTAACCTTAGCCATAAGACTTAATTCTCAATGAAGAGATTAAACAACCTAAGTGAATATGCAAAGATATCCAATTATGCAAGTAATGCTAGGTTACACTAAATGCTTATCTAAGATTTAAAAGATGTCAATTAAATAAATCCTAGATATCAATTGTTAAATGACATGGCATAAAGCATAGCTAACATAGATTAAACAATCCTAAGTTTAGCTATCATAAATCAACACTCAATTAAAACAACACAACAATCTCTATCTTGTATATAAGAATATAATCTAAGAACATACAAGTAATTAAAGAGATGCCTTGTTAAGTAAAATACTAAGATTAGATGAAATTAGTGAAGAATTACCAAAGTAAGAGTGTTGAGAAAGACCCATGCAAGCAAGCATCCTAGATATGCTAGAAGATGCTAGATGAAGTTTAATGCATATGAAAATGGCTTTGAGTGTTTAAATGAGCAATCTTGATTGCCTTTTCTCTCGCAAATCTCTCTATTGAATTTAGGGCTTTTGTATTGATAGAGTTAGATTCAGAGAGATGAGAAAGTGATGTATTTATAGACATCAAGAACAAGGCATGTGAAAAGACAAGTTTACCCCTGAAAGGCACGATTGGCAGTTTCGAAATCGCCGATCCACCCACCGAATTGATTCCTGAGAGAACAAGGGATCATCGGCGGTTTCAATCGGTGATTTCATAACCGTCGATCACAACCGCAGAAATAGACTCGAGAGATTAAATCGATCAGGTCTAAACGGCGGTCATGGCCGTCGATCATAACCGTAGAAATGCTCAAGAACCTTTTAGACACAAACGGCGGTTTCATTCGGCGGTCATGACCGCCGATCAAACTGCCGTTTCACCATTGTTGGAGAAACCAAAGGAGAAGCCAAGGGCATTCTTCGAAGGCGATCATCGCACAACCAAGCACACCATTGTGCATGCGTGGACGTTTCCGAACAATATTCAGGAAACGAATTACTAGACACACTAACACACAACCAAACATAACAACAAAGTGCAAGTGTGAAATGTGACATGTGAAGAGTATGTACACAAAAGTAAAGCATACATATGCAAACATTACAAGTGAGTGTGTGCAACTAAATCTCTTCAATAAAAACTAAGCACTAGAGATATACCTTTGGAGAGTTTATCATCTTGAGGTCCTGATAGGGCTTTTTAGCTTGATCATCATTCACCTAAGCTACCCTTACAATTTAAACCCCAATTGTGGTTTGTCACCAAAATAAGCCAATCAAACATTAAGGAACTTATAGTGTCCATGAAACTTAGAAGCTTGTTTCTGGCTGTGGAGTCAACCAGTTGGTCTATCTTAGGCAAAAGAAAGCTGTCCTTTGGGTAGGTCTAGTTGAGGTCAGTGTAATCCACGCACATAAGCCAATTTCTATTGGACTTGGTCACCATGACCACGTTAACTATCCATTCGGGGTATCGGGATTCTTTGATGAACTCGGCCTTCAGAAGCTTGTTTACTTCTTCCTGCACTGTAGCATTCCGTTTGGCATCGAAGTGTGTCCGTTTTTGCTTGATCGGTTTGAAGATTGCATCCACCACTAACCGGTAGGTGGCTAAGGTGAGGGGAATACCAGGCATTTCATCGTGGCTCCAGGCAAATATGTCATTATACTCTCTAAGGAGCCTTACCAGGTTCTCTCTGACCTTGCTTTATAGCACCATTCCTATTTTCACCACCTTGGTAGAATCGTCCCTCTTGATAGGTATCTCCTCCAATTTCTCTACGGGGTGCCCGCTGGCCCATATCCGATCTTCTTCCTCTAGCTCTTCCTTAATCATGTCTGGTATCTCTTCTTCTTCTAGGATATCATGATCCTCCTATAGTACCTCTCGACTTGGTTCATTAGTTACATGCACGCATTGCTTGGCTAGCGCAATAGGGTTGGTTAACACTGCGTAACACTTGCGGGCTGCTTATTGATCTCCTCGAACTTCTCCCACCCTAGTTCCTAGTGGAAATTTCAGCACATTGTGGTAGATGGATAACACTCCTCTAATTCTTGATAGGAAAGGTCTTCCTAGGATAGCATTATAAGCGGACGGGGTATCAACCACAACAAAGTCTGTCATTATGTTCTGCTGGAGAGGAGCTTCTCCGAGTATCATTGGTAGGATCTTTGACCCAATCGGCATCAGTGAGTCACTTGTGAACCCGTACAAGGGTGTGGTGTAACTATTGTAGAATGAGTCCTTTAGGTTGAACTTCTCGAGTGCTCCTTTGAACAAGATGTCAACACTGCTCCCGATATCAATTAGAATATGGTGAACCTGGCAATTGGCTATTTGCACTGTGATCACCATCGGGTCATCATGCGGCTGCACCGTGTTGTAAACATCCTCTTTTGTAAATATGATCTTGCTTGCACGAGGGGGGTCCTGGGATCCCCTAGTGACCTGGAGTACATCGTGACCGGTGGTGAGTTGAGGGATCTTCCTAGCATGGTTTTTTCTTGAGTTATTAGAGGTTCTTGCTAATGTAGGGCCTCTACTAATAGTGTCAATGATTTGGATCTGCTGCATTAGATCCTTTCCCTTATCCCTCATTCTTTCTTCTGCTTCTTGAATTTCTCCTTACACCTCCTTCCCTATCTTGATGCTATCTGATCGCGCTCCAAATGTTCACATTTAGCACTCCCTTTTCCTATCTTTTGTATTCGTTTCCGAGCATTTTTGTGTATTTAATATGGTGTAAATAAGTGTTTCAAGTAATTAGGGAAGTTTTAGGGCAATTATGTAATTGTGGAGAAATCAGGGGTAAAAGTGCAATATTCGGGCTTATATTGAAGATTCTATGAATAAGGGAGAGTTCAGGGGAGCTACATGTAATTTGCCAGCCAAAGAAGGGTCAGCGCGCCACGTCACCACGAGAAACGGCGTCGTGTTGGGGGTTCTTTAGCGCGCGTCAGCATGACGCAAGGATGACGTCACAGCGTCATCTACCTTCAGCCAACCCGACCCGTTTACTCATGGAGAGACCCGACCTTGCCCTTCTTCGACCGTTTTCGACCATTTTTCGACCACTTTTCCTACCAAATCCTGCCCAGATCGACGGCCCATGTTCCCCCGGTCACAATGGAACCGTTTTGGGTTTCCCATGCACGTGTTTCCTCTCTCCTCCAAGTCTCCAAAACTCCATGGAAATGCAACCTCGCGAGCTCACTTCCAGCGGGTTGTTTCACGCCCAAACTCATTCCAAACTCGCCGAAATACCGTGGCTTCATGCAGTGGCTTCTTTCCCGCAGTCCAGAAGGTCCAAGCTCACGGCCAACGTCCAAAAATGCCCGGCGACTTCCGACGGCGGGCAAGAACCCGCGAGCCTGATGGATTGAACCCGCCGGAACAACCGACCTTGGAGTTTTGCTCGTCCAAACTTGCCCAAACCTTCCTTACTATATATATTCACCTTTCCCTAAACCTAAACACATCCCCTAATATCCAAACTCAAGTAGAATTACACCCAATAACACAAATTATCCTAAATAGCTTAGAATAACCTAGAAGCTCACCAAGAACACCAAACCTCTTGTAACTAGTGTGTAAGGTGGTTTTCCAGCCACCAATCTCGATCCAAGGCATACACATGTTGATTCCAAGCTTGGAGAAGCAAGATGAGTGAGCTAGCTTGAAGACTTCTCCAAGATTATTGGGTTGTCTCTATTGTCTCTCTTATTTCCTTAGTTTGTTATTAATGTGTAATTAAATAGCTATGTAAGGATTTGGTGTATGTATGTATTATTATCTATGAACTAGTTGTATCTATTAATTGAATTGAGCTTTAATTGATATATGCTTGTTAATTGATTAATCCAATTGTTAACATGCAAAATAGGATTTACTTAATTAATGTAAACCTTGCTTAATTTAATTAATCTATAATTGAAGTGCTTAATTGTTATCAACTAGTAATTAGGTGTTTTGCATGATTCATTAATTCCCTAACATATCTCATTATCACTCTTTGCATAACTTTGCATTAGTGGTAATTAGTTTATGTTAGGACCCCGTATTACCAATCACGCAGCGGAAGGTTTTAAAAAAAAAATATTTCATAAAGAAATACTATGATTGATAAAACCTAGGATCTATTTCTCGGAACAGTTAAAACAAAAGAAATCAAAATCGAAATATATATTAAAAGGGAAGAAACAATTTTCTTCATACCTACGTAGGAGGCTCATTCACTTTAATACGATCTGCTCCTGATTTGTACCACTTGATCTTCCTCGCTATCTCCCGGAACTAGTAACAGCGTGTGGGCGCGTCACGGTATTCAGGAACCTGTATGAAAGAAGAAGAAGAGAAGAACACACAAAAACAACTCTTGTTGTTTGTATGTATTAGGTTAGATCACAAAAAAGAAAGCTTAATATATATATATATATTTTTTTTTTTTTCTCTTCTTGGCCGCCACCCCCTATATGTCTCTCTTCTCTTTTTGCGTGAAGTGGTGTTGGTGTATTTTAAAAAAGACCTGATACACTATCAGTTTCTCTACTAATATATATCACATATATATATCTTTAAAATAAAATAATCAATTAAATCTTTTTAAGATATCTAATATCTTTAAAGATATTAATTAATTAATTTGATTTGATTTGAATTCAAAACTCTTTTAAATTCAAATTTAAATATTTAATTTAATGAAAATAAAATAATCAAATTATCTTTTCTTCATTCAAAATTAAATATCAATCAACACCCTCCATATAATGATTAATTGCAAAATTAAATAATCTTAATATTTAATTGTCATAATCATTAAAATCATTAATTAAATAATCTAATTATTCAATTAGTTCCCGAATAGATATGTGTCACTTTCGTAACACAATTAATTTGGACAATCCGATTAATTAACCATAACTCTTGTTACCTAAATCGATCGGGCTAGCAAGGGGACCTAATGGACCCACAGTATTTTGAGCTCTAATAATCCTTAGAAATAATTAATTAAACTCTTTAATTAATATTTCATGATTATTAACTTCGGTGTTATTCCACTAAAAACCTGAAGCTGCACTCTCTCAACTGTAGACGTTTTTACACAAACCAATAACTTTCGGTGTCTATCGATATAGCTATTACATATGGTATAATCCTCCACAAGTAGTTCATAATTAGAGCTGGGTCATAATGTCCGTTATACCCCACTAATTATATCTTTCCTTTAAGTACCATTGATTCTCTAATGAACAATAAATCCTACATTCCTTATGGAATTAGGAGAGCGCTCATATTGTTCAAACCCCGAATCAACCCTTAAGGGAACTACCATCTACTTCTCACAAGAATGAGTGGATTCCACTATTGTGTACAAACCTTCCCAGCCACAAGCCAAACCGCAATCCCAACATATGGAGCATATTGATCAAGAATGCAACTCCGACCTCACCCATGGTATATCAAAGACCACGATCTAACTTGAAGGAGTCGATAAGACACTCAGGATTAAGATCACCCACATATAGCCATCATTAGTTGATATATATGAATCTCATCGTTAAACGGATCTTAGTGAGAGATTCATATAGATCATGGCCCAGTCCTATATGATCACATCATACAAGGTGCCTCTATTCTCATATCTCCATATGAATGATCCAGGATAGGATCACCGTACACTACGAAATAGACCGCAGCTGTAGATTAACCACAAATAAAGTACCCAGCTTTATTTGCTATCTACGGACTCTTTAGATTGCTCGTTTCAAACTGCATCCATCTGTATATGACACTCATGTACTCAGTTTGAAATTACATCTAGCAATCTTGGATGTTAAGTGCACATGTTATATATATAAACTATGATACAAAATGAATGAATGTACTACTTCTTTTATTTATGTTCAAATCATATTTACAAATTACAAGCTTTAGGGCAAAAGCCCCAACAGTTTAGCTAGATAGTTAATTTAGTTAATTGTTATTTGTAAGTTTAGTGATTAGGTTAGTTAATTAAATAAGAGATTGACAACCCTTAGTTGTAGTTAGATTTAATTAACTTAGTGTTAATTAGATTAAGGTTTGTTAGTGTAATCTTAGATTAGTTAGTTTATTTATTTGTGACAATTGCTATTTACTTTTATTGTATGTTAATAGTGTAAATATATA
The DNA here is from genome assembly GCA_030490815.1 of Acer saccharum. Taxonomy (NCBI): domain Eukaryota; kingdom Viridiplantae; phylum Streptophyta; class Magnoliopsida; order Sapindales; family Sapindaceae; genus Acer; species Acer saccharum. The sequence continues at coordinate 6,913,577 of CM059874.1, read as the reverse complement.
TTGTATATATATATATATATATATATAGATATAATATATACGACCTAGGACCGACTCAAGTGTACCGTACCTCCCTGTGGAACGAACCGTACTTGCTGCTACGCGATCATAATGATCCGTGCACTTGCGGATAAACACGACCACGCCCGATCATTTACGATAGTTTATAGAACTATCCCATGGCGCATCACTATCCCGTACCTGTTGCAAAAATTCAATTAAAAGACCACCCCTTACCAATCCTTCAATCTGGTTGCGGAGGCTGTAGCATTCTGATGTGTTATGTCCCACATCCTCATGGAAGTCATAGTATTTGTAGCGGTTCCTCTTGTCTACTGGGATCTTCATTGGTCCGGCTTATTGAGCAAACCCTTGTCATGGATGGCGAGGTATATGGTCTCCCGGGATGCGTTGAGAGGGGTATAATGGTTATATCTGTCCTACTCTCCTGTTATCTGTGTTACTTCCCTTGGGGGGGGGGTGTTGTTTTAGGAGAGGTCCTTCTTGCTAGATACCGGTGCTGGGGGGAAAGGAGGTGACCGATAAGTAGACCAGTTTGGGGGTTGATTCTGAAACTTCTTGACTGGTCTGATTTTTGGAGCCTCTTTCTTAGGGCGTTTGGCGAATCGGGTTTCATCATGCTTAATCTTGATTCGGAGTTTCTCGTCTATCTCCACCTGCTCTAAAGCCCTATCGTATGCTTCTTGGTATGTTTCAGGTGGGTGTTTTACAAATGACCGGAATAACTTGCCGACCCATAAGTTTCTTCGGAAGTTGGCCAAAGTCTCCTTCTCGGCGAACACCCTCCATTTGGATCACCTCTTTGTGAAATTTTTCCACATATGACCTCAACGTTTCACCACGTTCTTGGATCACGTACTGGAGCAGGATGGGGTCTTTGGGATGTGGCTTGATTCCTTGAAACTGAGCACAAAAATCCTTAGTGAGCTATATGAAAGAGTCTACACTACCTAGGGGTAATTTCCTGAAACAAGTCTTGGCGTAATCAGTCAGGGTTGATGGGAACATCCTGCACATTGCTGACCGGGTAGCGTTCTAAATCTCCATATGGTGCACAAAGCTTTTTAAGTGGCTTAGGGGGTCTTCTGATTCGGAATACTTCTCGGTTGGCATTTTAAACTTGGGGGGTAACTTTACCTCCATAATCCTCCTTAAGAATGGTGCATTCATCTCTCCCAAGGGGTTTTTCCGCGTCCCTCAGTGCTTCCCATTTCTCAACTCCTGGATCTCTTTTGCCATTCTAGCCATCTGGTCTTCAAGTTGCCTAGGTCCACTGTTCCTGGACCGGGCTTCTGACCCTTCATTATTCGAGGTTTCTGACACAATGGTTGTTTCCTTACACTCTTCTCTCTGAGAACGGTTTCCTAGGGGATTCCTTCTCGGTTCGGTACTCCCACCGATATCGAGCTGTGGAGCCCTCTCCTCTACTATCGGTTTTGCTGTTGGTCGGTTCCTCTTGGTAGGGATATCAACCGTAGATTTTACATGTCGGGGTCCGAAATCTGTAGGGTGGTTTGGAACTGGGAGTGGTGGTCCGAGTCTATCGAAGACCGGTACCTGAGGTCTAGCCTCTCTCGTGGTCCTGGCTCGTTCAAAAGGTATTCCTTGGGTGGTCATCCGGAGGTGAATACTTTCTACAAAAGCAGCGGCCTGTTGTTCCATGGTATCCCGATTGGTTTCTTGGACAGCCGAGGCCTGGGGCGGAGAGCTTGCGTTTTGTGGAGGGACCAGTCCTGAGGATGTGGTTCCTCGATCCCCTTCCCTGCCTTTGGACTCTTTGAGTAGAAGCGAGGGACTGGGATCCCGATGGGTCGGGCTGCCCTTGAGAGGATCGGAGTCTCATCTTCGTGCTTCCTAGGTAGAGCTAAGTAGTTTCTTTGAAAGTGGATGGGAGGATAATTCCCACAGACGGCGCTAAAAAGTGTTAACAAGAAAATATCAGAGGGGTGAAATTCCAATTAACACTGTAAGGATTCCCATATCTTGATTGGCTTATTTTGTGGACAAACCACGTGTTGGGGATTGTATGTAAGGGTAGCTTAAGTGATTGATATTCAAGCTCAAGACCCTCTCATGTCCTCAAGGTTGATAAGCACCAAAGGTAAATTCTAGTGCTTACTTGCTTTGAAGAGATCTAGTTGCACACACACACAACTCATGCATAAATCTTATTCTTGTATGTTGTGTGTTTTATATATGTGCATGCATGTTCTTGAACATCTCTTCTTGCATGTTTTATTTTGATTGCATCTTGTTCATTGAAATGCCATGACATGTTTAGGCATTAGGATGCATTCACTTCCCACACTTGCACTTCATTATTAGTCTTAAGTGTGATGTAATTCGTTTCCGTTTGTGTGATCGGAAACGTCCGCACTTGCACGATGGTGTGCATGTCTTAGCGCGATGGTTGACCACTTGAGAAGGTCTCATTCTTCTCTTAGATAAGTGGTAGTTTTGATTTGATTGTTTGGAGTAAAGTGTCTAGTTTCAAAAGATTAGATTTCAATGTTTTAAATGTTTTTCAAAACTGACCTTTGCATGGTCTTGTGACCATAACTTTTTATACAAAGCTTTAAAATGAGTTTTGAAAATTTCTGTACAAACTAGACACCCATACCTTTCCAACGGTATATTATTCTTAATATTTCATGACCGTTTGGATTGGTTTTAAAATCTCCAAAGTTATAACCAAAACAGGGCAACTCTGTTGTTGTCCGTTTCTGACCTTTGGTCACTCAATTGACCATAAATTTTTCTATAGACATCTAAATGTCATTCTATAAAAACGAGTAGAAAGTAGACATCCATACCTTTCCAACAATATATTATATGAAAGGTTTCGATGTCGTTTGGTCATGTTTCGAAACTCTCGAATCTTGAGTCGCTGCACTGACGCAAGTACCGCGAAAATGCCCATCATTTTTCCATTTCTTCCAAAACGACATAGTTTCACTTGGGCATTATAAATACATATCTTTCTCATCATTTTGAGGGGTGTGCCACAAAATCAAACCCTAGAGAGAGAGAGGCTCCATATTCTTGAGAGAGAAAGAGAGATTTGAGAGAAAATCAAATCAAGAACTCACCTTTAACCACTCAAATCAAATCCTTTTTGCATCAAATTTCATATTGCATCTTCTATGTCTATATAGAATGCATCCATGCATGGGTTTGCATCATCACAAGTTGTTTGGTAAGATTTTGATTAACTTCATCTTATTTTAGTATTTTTACTATCAAGCCATCTCTTTTAAATTACTTGTATGTTTTAGATCATATGCTAAATACAAGAAAAGAGAATTATTTGTGATGAAAATGATTGGGTGTTGTATTGTGATAGCTAATTAGGTTTTTGATTAATCTTGATTAGCTAAGCTATTTGACATGTCATCTAGCCATTTATATCTAGGATTGTTTTAATTGCAAAATCATTATCCTAGATAAGCATATAGAGTAACCTAGCTCTAATTTGCATTTTGAATATTCATACATATTCACTTAGGTTGTTTCTCTTCATTGAGAAGTAAGTCTTGGGGCTAAGAGTGCTTAGGCCTCAAGCAAATTGGAATAGGGTTGCTAATAAAGGCCCGCAGGGTAGAAGTGAGGGGTTACAGACCGGAGTGTTAGACGAGGTCTACATAGGTTGTAAACTTCATTTCAATTAGTGATTTCGAGTTCCGAGTGTGGCGCACTATACAGCCCGTGGTTTTTTCCCAGTGGTTGGGTTTCCACGTATATATCTTGTGTTATTTAAATTCCGCACATATTACACTTGATATATTATTTTGACTAGTTAGGGGCATTTTTGTAAAATTGACTTGCATGCGAAAATTGGGTAATATTTGTTAAAATCTATTCACCCCCGCCCCAAACATACCTATTTATTGATAAGGTGAGGAAGGCTTCATTCAAGGAGCAAGATCGACAAGGCATAAACCGTCCACCACATAGAGCTCGGTAGCCTCCTAACTAAGGAAGCTCCATATTCTATTTAAGCTGGCAAGGCTTGAGTTTGACATTGGTCGCCTTATAGAGTAGGGCCGCTCAGGGGCGTAGCCTTGATTCAAAGTGTCTATGTGCTATCAAGATAGAAGAATAGTTCTGTTTTATTGATAAAATAGTACAAATATGAATGATACAATGAGGGTTTATAGGGAATTAGGTATTGTGTTTTGACAAAATAGGCGATGGCGATCTCGTGCTAGTCGATAAGTGGAAAAAATTTGATCAACTTGGATCTCCTCTCTTTCGAGAGTCTTGTAACATTTATAGGTCCTTTTTCTTGCTGTCCACTCCATAAATTCAGTCAATCAATTTAGCAATCAAAGGGACGTTGATGGTGGCTCCGTTTAGGCGTGGGAATGATCCCAAAATCAAGTGATTTGTTTCCCTTCTTGGTGAAATTGACAGAGTTGACCAATCCCATTTTAAATGGAGTTTACAGATGGCGGGAAAAAGTCAACTTTCCTGGTGTTCAGATATTGACGCATACTGTTCTTCTTGTAGCATGGTTCTGATCCTTTGGTGTACCGATCCTCCTTCCTTATATAGCCTTCTTTTCCAATATACCATAATCCTTGTTGCTTAGTAGGCCGGTCATAGGAAGGAATTGTGATACCGGGGTATAGGATGTCACTGGATCGTGGTACCAGTATTCCTTGGGTATCAGGGAACCGAGATGGTGTGGTAGTGGGATCCTTTGGACCTTGACTTCAATGTTTCCTAGTACTTGGGAGTCTGGGTGACCCTAATCCCGATCCTGATTCACAGATGGTGTGCATGGGTATACCAATCCTGGCTTCTTCTTGAGGTAGCCGGATGCTCCCTATAGTACCCTCGACTTCAGGCGATCTTGGTAAGGATGAAAAATTCTTCTTTGGACCCCTGCCATTTTAGGCGGTTAACAGTTTGTATTTCATTTTTAATGTTTTTATTAATTAATGTTTTTTGCTTTAATTTTCGTTGTTTTGAATTAGTTTTGAATTAAGTGATTTATTTTTAAAAAACTACATTAAATTTTTTTGAATTATACACTTCTTTTTAGTTTATTATAAATGTTAATATCAATAATAATTAAATAAAAAAATCATTAAATAATAAAAAGGACCAAATTGGAATAAATTTATCTGATTAGGGTAAAACTATGATTAAACAAAACCTTTAAATAAATGATATAATCAGAATAGATTTTAATAAATAGGGTCAAACTGTGATTTTATAAAAGTTGAGGGATGGAAAAAAAATGGGCGTCATATTTGCGCTAGATGAACAGCGTCACGCTTGATATTGCGCAACACTGTTCACTTGCACAAAAATGCTGCAAAAGATGTAGCTATGTTGGAGTGGAGTTTTGGCTGCAAAATGGCTTTTTGCTCTATAATAGGGCAGGGTTTGGAGATGCCCTTATATAAAGGTTGCAAACTAGTTGGAATTTAAAAATAAATAAAAAAGTCCAGGACCTATTTGGTAATCGCCCTTGATATAATAATACCCCACTTTTAAAATTTATTTAATATTACATTTATATCCTTTATTAAAATTATTTAAGAAATATATAATTCCATAATTAACTCTTTTACAAATTGAGTTATAATGAAATTTCCCTTTTTAAAAAAAAAAAAAAAAAAAAAAAGAAAATGAAATTTCACTTCCATTTATAATTTCGTAGCCTCATTCAGAAAACTTCTCTTAACGTTAAACTCTAAATTCTTTGTTTTTCAATAAGAAAAAGTTAAAAATATAAGTCTAATTTATGTAGAGAGAATTTATTTATTTATTTATTTAATTTTTTCCACAATAACTTATAATCAATTAAAAACTAAAACAAAAAAATAAAATAAAAAAGCTACGAAGATGCGTGAATGAGTTGAGAAAAATGATAAGATATAAGACAATGCAAAATGTAGAGAGAATCAGGTGGAAATTGCTAAAAATAACCACTCTAAATATGGGAAATTCGTTTTTAACAACATACGAAACTTTAATTGTTAATAACCATGTTTTGAAAAAAAATTTAGTGGGTGTCCATAAATTACCAAGATGCCCCCAAATTAATATTTCTATTTTCTTTTGTTTATTTTTCTCACTGTCTTCTTCTTGCTTCTCTGTTCTTCATCACTGTATTTGTTCTTCATCACCTTCCTGCAAATCGAACACCAATGGCCGCACCATTCTTGAAGATTTTGTTCTTCTTTGTTCTTCATCATCGTTTTTCTCTGTTCTTCATAATCTTCTTGTAGATTTCACGAAGTGAATGAGAAAAACTTTTCCGATTTGCTCTAAATCGATAAATATTATTCATTTGTTCATTAATTGAGTTGCAAACAGTTACTTTAACATGGTTTTAGCTTTAATGCATCAATTATGTGTGTTTATGTGAAGAATCGTTTTCAAAAAAGTTTGTAGATTTTTCCAGAAGATTTCAAGTTTCACGGGTTCGAAAACTTGAAATCTTCTGTTAAAACTTGTTGACAAAACTTAAAATCTTCTATAAAAACTTGAAATGTTGACAAAAAACTTGAAATTTTGAAACTTGAAATGTTGAAACTCTCCTGGTTAGTGATCGACATTTCAAGTTTCAAAATTTCAAGTTTTTCGTCAAGATTTCAAGTTTTGTCAACATTTCAAGTTTTTATAGAAGATTTCAAGTTTTTTAAACATTTCGAGTTTTAACAGAAGATTTCAAGTTTTCGAACCCGTAAAACTTGAAATCTTCTAGAAAAATCTGTAAACTTTTTTGAAATCGATTCTTCACAAAAACACACAAAAGTGATCCAATAATGCTAAAACCATGTTAAAGTAACTGTTTGTAACTCAATTAATGAACAAATGAATGATATTTACACAACTTAAACCGATTTAGAGCTAATCGGAACAACGATTGGAATTCGATCATGAAGAACGAATAGAGAAGCAAGAGGAAGAATGAACAGAGAAGCAAGAAGAACCGTCGGAATTCGATCTGAAACTAAATATAGCATGGTGTGTATAAAACTATCTAGAGGGGGGGTGAATAGATTTTATGCTTTTTACCAACTTTTTCGTGATAGTCAAAATTATGAAATTACCCCTAAATAGATAAAGCAATAAATCAAGTAAGATATGCGGAAATTAAATAAGACTTGATTTTTACATGGAAACCCTCACGGGAAAAACCACGGGCTAGTAAGTAAGCCACACTCGAACCTTGAATCCACTAAATGTGTAAACAATTACAACCTAATCCTAGAAGTAATCACACACCTATCTAATCCCGGTATGAGTGAACCTAGTCCAATTTGCTTGCGATCTAAGCAACCTAATCCCGGTTGCTATACACAAGACTTACTTTCTCTAGAAGAGAATAACAACCCTAAGTGAATATATGAATATCCAAATGTAACATAGAGCAAGGGAAACCCTATATGCTTATCTAAGATGATGAATTTGCAATTAAGAACAATCCTAGATATCAAAACTAAATGACATGTCAATTAGTTTAGCTAATCAATATTAAGCACAAAACCTAATATGCTAGCACAATACAACTTCTCAAGCATACATCATACTAATCTCAATCTTGTATCCAAAGCATACAAAATAACAAACAAGTAATTAATTGAGATTGCTAGATAAGAGAAACACAAAATATGTAAGATATTAGTGAAAAGCTTACCAAGTAAAGTATGATGAAGAATCCATGCTAGATGACATCTAGATGATCAAAGATGATGCTAGATGATGATTGATGATCATGAAAAAATGTTTGAGTAATTAAAAATGGGTTCTTTGTGTATTTTTCTTGTCTTGAAAAATATCCTAAATATGAAGCTTGAATATGAACTCTCTTTAATGACCTAAAATCAAGTTAGCATATATATAGGGGCCATAAGTGAAGTGAGCTCGTTTTGAAAACGCGCCAGAAAATTGCTCTGTGCGTTGGTGGACCTGCGCTGGACGACAGGCGCAAGACCAGCGCATAAGCACATTTTTGCCAGGGCGCTTGACGACCAGCGCTCACACAGGCGCCAGTCCAGCGGCACGCCACTGGGCGATAAGCGCTGGTGGGCTTGCGCTGGTGTGGACCAGCACACAACCAGCGACAGACCACTAGGTGATCTGCGCTGGTGGACTAGCGCACGACCAGTGGCAGACCACTGGGCGATCTGCGCTGGTGAGCTGCGCTGGTCAGGCGCTTGAGGACCAGCGCACAACCCACACCTTTGAACCCCACAAGTAAACATGCAAGGGGTAAAAAGGTAAATTAAGATGCATCCTAAAAGCCTAAAATGCTATGACATATAATCACAAGATGCAATCAAAATAACAAGCAAGAAGAGATGTTAATTGAACATTAATGCACAACCATAAGAATCACAACATACAAGGAATAAACATATGTATGAGTTGTGAGTGTGTGCAACTATCTCTTCAAGACAAGTAAGCACTTGGGGTGCGTTTGGTGCGCGGGATTGGATTGGATTGGATTGGACTATTTTTAAGAGATTGGATTGGATTGGATTGGACTGGACTAAATTAGTACTGTGATTTGTTTGGTGCAGTACAGATTGGACTAAAATAATACTGTCTCTTGTTTGGTATAACATGGGATAGGATAAGTATTTGAAATAAAATAACATTTATTTTTTAACTGATAATAATAAAAAAAAAATAAACATATTTTAATAAAATATATTAATATTCATTTAATCCTCTCTCTCTCTCCATTCTCTCACAATCCTTCGATCTCTCTCTTCCTCAACATTGTTTCTCTCGATTTGTGGTGGTTGGGTGGTGGTTGGTGTTGGTATTTATGAAGGCAGATGTGTGGTGGCCGGTGGGAGAACAGTTCGCACCTCCGATCGCCGCGAAAGGGAACTTGGGTGGTTTGGATTCGATGTGGCTTAGGGATGGCGACAGATGGTGGATTGATTGGTTTGGATTTTGGGTTGGTGGTGGTGCAGATTTCATGTTTGGGTTTAGATGGTGGTGCCGATTTCGTGTTTGATGCGTGTGAAATCTCTGTTGACTGTTGGTTTGTGGTGGTGTTTGGGTGGTTGGGAAGGTGAAGAAGGCGGCGCCGATGGTGGTGGCAGCGGTGGTGATAGTGATGGTAGTCTATTGAATGAAATTGATTTGGGGATTTTATTTTATTTTTGATTTGGTGGAGAAAAATCTCCAGATCCATTATTTTTTTTGTTTTCTGTTTGTTTGTTGGTTTGAGATGGTGATTGACTGAAACCAATTTGCAACGGTGATGGTGATCGACAATTTTGAGATGGCAATGGTGTTGGTTTGAGATGGCGAGGTGATCGACAGTTTTTTGTTAATAAAAAAATTTAATTTAATTAAAAAAATGGAAGATGAAGATCAAACGATTAAAAAAAATATTAATTTAATAAAAAATATTGATGGCTTGGGATTATTCTGAAACCCAACCTTTCAGGCGGGACTAATTAGTCCCACTGCAGCCACTTTAATTGTGGGCCCACCGGATTGGTTATCCAATCCGGTCAGCTCACCAAACAAGGGACTAGGACTAATTTATCTCCAATCCTATCCAGTCCTGGCAAACAAACATAGCCTTAGAGTATTACCTTTGGAGTGCTTAACACTTGCAAGGGCCTTGAGCTTGAACACATTCCTAAGCTACCCTTACATGATCCCCATATATGGTTTGATCACGAAATAAGCCAATTAAAAACTACGGGAATCCTTACACGATCATTGGTGTTCGATTTGCAGGCGGAATTTGATCATGAACCAGGTGAAGATTTTGACGGGATAGAAAGGAGAAGAGAGAGAGAAAGAGAGAGAGTGTGTGTTTGGGGATGGTTTTTATATGAGGATATTCATGTAATTTTTCAAAAATGTGGTTATTAACAATTAAAATTTCATATGTGGTTAGAAACGAAATTCTAATATTTTGGATGGCTAATTTTGGTTTTCTCTCGAGAATCAGAGTGTGGGATGTATAGTGAATCTGAGGAATTAATAGGAAGGGTAGTTTAGGATATAGATGATGGTTATATATATATACATATATATATATATATATTTAAAAAAACATTTAATTCTTGAAAGTGAGGTTAGGACTTCGGACATAGATGATTATATTTTTAAAAAATACATTTAATTCTTGAAAGTGGGGTTTTATTAGATCGGTATATGGGTGTTAATAGCATCACTCTTATTTTAAAAAGTCAATAGCATCACTCTATTTAAATTTAAATTTTCAACATTCAACCTTACATTTATTCTATATATATATATATATATTTGAAGTAATTAATATTTATTTTATTGTATTTGACTTAAAAAATATATATATAATTTTTGAAATTTTTTAGACAAATATTTTTGAATACAGTAATTTTTTTTTGAAAAAAAATGAAGTAAAGTTTTTTTAGTACTTTTTAAAATTTCTTTTAGTAGAATTTTTGTTTGTCAATTTTCTTTTGTAATAGAAAAACACTCTTTTTTAGAAAAAAAAAAATGAAAAATTTGATATGTAATTTCTTGGAAAACATATCTAATGTATTTGTCTAGCATGCGTTTGAAAATAAAAACATTATTTGATCTGTTTATATCTATAGTCTATATATACTATGCATTTCTTGCCATCAATACTTCTGTTTTTGACTTGTTTTTATGTTTTTTCCATTCAATTTATTGACTGGGTTCATTGTATACATGTCGTGATGATGTAAAACGTTGTACCCTAAGTCTTGTCACTTGTGGATAGAGAGGTTCCTCTTTCAAAATTTTGTTTTCTTTGAGGAGGAAGAATGAATATTTTCTTATTGCACAATCAAACACTTGTGGAAAAATCTTGTTTCAAAGTCAAACCCATCACTTGTGAAATTCCAATTAACACAATATATGTACTATCAAGATAGAAGAATAGTTCTATTTTATTGATAAAATAGTACAAATTTGAATGATACAATGAGGGTTTATGGGGGTTTAGGTATAGTGTTCTGACAAAATAGACGATGACGATCTTGTGTTAGTCGATAAGTGGAAAAAATTCGATCAACTTGGATTTCCTCTCTTTCGAGAGTCTTGTAACATTTATAGATCCCTTTTCTTGCTGTCCACTCCGTAAATTCAGTCAATCAATTTAGCAATAAAAGGGACGTTGATGGTGGCTCCGTTTAGGTACGGGAATGATCCCAAAATCAAGTGATTTGTTTCTCTTTTTGGCGAAATTGACAAAGTTGACCAATCCCATTTTAAATGGAGTTTACAGAAGGCGGGAAAAAGTCAACTTTCTTGGAGTTCAGATATTGACGCGTACTGTTCTTCTTGTAGCATGGTTCTAATCCCTTGGTGTATCGGTCCTCCTTCCCTAGATAGCCTTATTTTCCAATATACCACAATTCTTGCTGCTTAGTAGGCCGGTCATAGGAAGGAATCGCGATACCAGGGTATAACATATCACTGGATGGTGGTACCAGTATTCCTTGGGTATCAGGGAACCGAGATGGTGTGGTAGCGGGATCCTCTGGACCTTAACTTCAATGTTTCCTGGTATCTGGGAGTCTGGGTGACCCCGATCCCGATCCCGATTCACAGATGGCGTGCATGGGTATACCAATCTTGGCTTCTTCTTGAGGTAGCCGGATGCTTCCTGTAGTACCCTCTACTTCAGGCGATCTTGGCAATGATGAAAAATTCTTCTTTGAACCCCTACCTTTTTAGGCGGTTAACAGTTTGTATTTCATTTTTAATGTTTTTATTAATTAATGTATTTTGCTTTAATTTTCGTTGTTTTGAATTAAGTGATTTATTTTTAAAAAATTGCATTAATTTTTTTGAATTATACACTTCTTTTTAGTTTATTATAAATGTTAATATCAATAATAATTAAATAAAAAAAATCATTAAATAATAAAAATGACCAAATTGGAATAAATTTATCTGATTAAGGGTAAAACAGTGATTAAACAAAACCTTTAAGTAAAAGATATAATCATAATATATTTTAATAAATAGGGTCAAACTGTGATTTTATAAAAGTTGAGGAATGAAAAAAAATGGGCGTCATTTATGCGCTAGATGAACAAGGTCACGCTTGATATTGCGCAACACTGTTCACTTGCACAAAAATGCCGCAAAAGATGCAACTGTGTTGGAGTGGAGTTTTGGCTTCAAAATGGCTTTTTGCTCTATAATAGTGCAGGGTTTGAAGATGCTCTCATATAAAGGTCGCAAACTAGATGGAATTTAAAAAAAAAAAAAAAAAAAAAAGTCGTCCAGGACCTATTTGGTAATCACCCTTGATATAATAATACCCCACTTTTAAAATTTATTTAATATTACATTTATATCCTTTATTAAAATTATTTAAGAAATATATAATTCCATAATTAACTCTTTTACAAATTGAATTATAATGAAAATTTTTATTTATTTATTTTTTTAATTTTAAAGAAAATGAAACTTCACTTCCATTTATAATTTCATTGCCCAGAATTCAGAAAACTTCTCTTAACATTAAACTCTAAATTCTTTGTTTTTCAATAAGAAACAAAATTTAAAAATATAAGTCTAATTTATGGAGAGAGAATTTATTTATTTATTTTTTCCACAATAACTTATAATCAATTAAAAACTAAAAAAAAATAAATAAAATGCTACGAAGATGTGTGAATGAGCTGAGAAAAATGATAAGATATAACAATATAAGACAATGCAAAATGTAGAGAGAATCAGAGTGCGGGATGTATACTGAATCTGAGGAATTAATAGGAAGGGTAGTTTAGGATATAGATGGTTATATATATTTTTTTTAAAAACATTTAATGCTTGAAAGTGAGGTTAGGACTTCGGCCATAGATGATTATATTTTAAAAAATACATTTAATTCTTGAAAGTGGGGTTTTATTAAACCGGTATATGGGTGTTAATAGCATCACTCTTATTTTAAAAAGTCAATAGCATCACTCTATTTAAATTTTAATTTTCAACATTGAACCTTACATTTATTCTATATATATATATAGAATAAATTTATCAGTTCGTCCTGATAATAAATATATCAGGACGAAGAATGTGGACCACTAGATTTACATACTTTGACTCAAAGTGTATGCACTTATCAAAACTTCTCCATAATCGGTGGTCCATATTCTTCGTCCTGATATATTTATTGTCAGGACGAACTGATAATAGAAAGACTATATATATATATATATATACAGTCTTTCTATTATCAGTTCGAACTGATAAAAGTTATATCAATTCCTTGTATGTGGGCCACTGGATTTAAATACTTTGACTGACAAGTGCATAAAGTCAAGTCAAAGTATTTAAATCCAGTGACCCACATGCAAAGAACTGATATAACTTCTGTTAGTTCGAACTGATAATAGAATTTATGTATATATATTGTTTGAAGTAATTAATATTTATTTTATAGTATTTTACTTAAAAATATATATATAATTTTTGAAATTTGTTAGACAAATATTTTTTAATACAGTATTTAAAAAAAAAAAAATGAAGTAAAGTTTTTTAGTACTTTTTAAAATTTCTTTTAGTAGAATTTTTGTTTTTCAATTTTATTTTGTAGTAGAAAAACACTCTTTTTTAAAAAAAAAAAATGAAAAATTTGATATGTAATTTCTTGGAAAACATATCTAATGTATTTGTCTAGCATGCGTTTGAAAATAAAAACATTATTTGATCTGTTTATATATATATATATATACTATGCTTTTCTTGCCATCAATGCTTTTGTTTTTGACTTGTTTTTATATTTTTTCCATTCAATTTCTTGACTGGGTTCATTGTATACATTTTGTGATGATGTAAAACGTTGTACCCTAAGTCTTGTCACTTGTGGATAGAGAGTTTCCTCTTTCAAAATTTTGTTTTCTTTGAGGAGGAAGAATGAATATTTTCTTATTGCACTATCAAACACTTGTGGAAAAATCTTGGTTCAAAGTCAAACCCATCACTTGCTTTGATACAACACAAACACGAAAAAAGAAGACCAAGTCAAAATTAACTCTGCATTCAAATGTGATTGCTATAAAGATTCCCTCCTCCATCATCTACTCCTATGTATATCTTCATCATGATCTTCTTAGAATTCTTAATTCTATCTTTCAATTTGTTCTATCTTTGACCCATCAACAACTATTGTTTTAGTCTTCTTCGTACTACTGGCCCTTTCACACTACATATTTTGTGCCCATTGTGTCCTTTCGGTTCACTGTGAGAGACAGAATGCTTTCTATAAACCGATATAACATGTTATTGTATTTAAAGTTATGAATCACATATCGATTAATATATGTACTGGGTAGATTTTATTTAAATAAAATATAAGTAGGTTTTATTTAAATAAAATGTATAGATGACACGGTATGTTAGACTTTTCTTCAGAAAACAATTAAAACAAGGAAATGCACCATTGTGAGAGATGGAAAAGCAAAGAAAATAAAACATCACTAAATGCAGCATCACCATACTTTTGAGTCCTTTCACATTACATTCCGTGTTTATGTGATAGATTCAAGAAGAATATATTGAGGGAAAGGAAACAAATTAACCAAATTAAAAATTTGGATTTCTTTCCAATATTTAAATATTCATTTCAGTTATTGATCTATAAGGTTTATTAATAATTAAATGTATATATATAAAAAGAAATTTAAATACCATGAGAAACTAGAAAAGGAAATCTTTAAGCAAATTAAAGCTAAAGAGAAATGTTTTGTTTAGTTCTGAAAATCTTAACATAAATTAATTATTTCTTTCTAATTTTGGAGGAAAAAAAAAAAAACTTTTAAAATTAAACCAATATCAACCATTTAAGTTCGATTTTTATGATCTTGATAGACAAAATTTGATTTATACATTGAAATATTGATTGAATCAGTACAGTTCACAAATTGAAATGATATTTTTATTATGAGTAATGCCAAACATCCCATTTACATTCCAACAAATGATGTAACAATTGTACCAGAAATTCTATTATCAGTTCGAATTGACAAAAGTTATATCAGTTCCTTGCATGTGAACCACTGGATTTAAATACTTTGACTTGGCTGTATGCACTTGTCAGTCAAAGTATTTAAATCCAGTGGCCCATATACAAGGAACTGATATAACTTTTGTCAGTTCGAACTGATAATAGAAAGACTGACAATTGTACTCTTATAACGTGTAGCAAATTTGATAAATCAGGTTCGAGTTACCATACCTGCATATGGTATATCAAAATAGAAAAATGTATATTCATTTATCGATTGACACATCATTAGTTAAAATATAAATTGGATATAAAAGATGAGACGAGTATTACCCATAATTATTTTGTAAGATAACCGATCATTCATTCTAATCTAATCCACTTAAAATTAAATTGGAGTTAAGAACTTAAAAGAAAATATAAATCCAAATAAAATTCAGTTGTTTCCAACCTACAAACATAATAGAAATTACCGAAGGAACACATACTAGAGTCTAGAGTGAGTTTAAAAGCAATCAAAGATTAATAACAAGTCAAAGTAAGCAACAAATATTTTCCTAAAGACAATGATGTGAAGTGTTCAAAAGCTATTGAATACATTCAATTGGTCAAAACTTCATATAATTGACTTCCTCCACAACCTAATCTTCTAGTGCTAGAAAATTAAAGGGTCTACATCGTATTATATAGATAACTTTATTTAATTTCATAATTCATTAGAAAACAAAGTAAATTATTATTAACCTCCTCTATAATATGACTTATATATGGAGGAACTAGAATATTTTGAAAATTCGTTAAAGAAGTTTTCACACGACAAAATATCAAATCAAAATAAAGATTGAAAAGGATTCTTATTTTCTTACATATACTTTTACAATATAATTATCCTCTTTGTCGTTACTTGTAAATAACCGAGAAATACAATACAGCATTGTTGAATTTGCAATTTCATATTTTGACTATGACATTGACATTGACATTGAGGATTGTTTTGGTCATTGATGTGGTGGTACAGTACTTGTACTTGAGCATATGCAAAGTACACAACATTCAATGTATATGAAGGAGCATTATTTTGAATACTCCACGTCATCGTCCCTATAAAATAGTGAATTCAATAGGAATAAGTCACAACATCATCGGAACTCAATAGTCCACATCAGCGCCACATCATTTCGCCAGCTAACCAACAAGAAATTGGTTGACAATCAATAAATAAAAATGTAAAACATTCATCAAACTTTTTATACAATATGCAGCGACCAAGGAAATCCTAAATATATTTCATATTTAGATTAATTCGATCAATTGGATAAAAATTATAATAAACAATGAGTGATATTTATAATTACTTTATACTTTCGGTCTATATCTGGTGTGGACACAAAAGCTTTAAGAAAACCTTTTGCTAATACTGGAGGGCCTAAAAGGGAGTTCATTTTTCGAGCATTACCCCCTCCTCATATATTAATATGTGTCCATTTTGTTAATAAAATGTTAACAAATTAACTCTTTTATAATTTAAATACTGTTCTACCGATTTATTCCTGTTTCATTAAAAGAAAATATATATAACAGTTAATTGATAAGAAACTAAAATTAAACTTTTCAAAAATAAAACTAAAAATAAAACTTATTTAATCTATTATTAAAGTAACAAATTAATATCGAGAAATTTTAAAAAATATTAAAATTCAGGGTGAAATCCATTTTAGTCCCTCTAGTTTGACCTATTACACAAACTAGTCCCCCGATTTTCAGTTTTATCTTGACAGGTCCCGTTAGTTTCTAAAAATCAGTATTTCAGTTCCTGCCATCCAATTCCGTTAGGGTTCCGTCATATCATTAAGGGTATTATGATAAGAGCAAGGTTAAAATTAATAATTTCAATTAAAAACAATTAAAATTTTGGATTAACATCAATATGATTAAAAAGTAATTAATAATAAATATAAAAATTTAAAAAATGAAAAAAAAGAAAATCTTATCACATTCTCTCTCTCTGTCTCTCTCTCACACGATCTCTCACCTGTCTTTCTCTTCTCACATAATCTCTCTCTCGATCTCTCACCATTCTTCTCACAGATCTTCTTCTCACAAATCTTCTTCTTCTTCTTCTCACAGATCTTTTTCTTCTTCGTCGTTGATTGGGTTTGAGTGTGGGTGTGGGTGGTTTGGTTTCGAATCACACTCTGTTTTGAATCTACACACTTTGGTGCAGATTTGAGGTTTGGGGTTTTTAATTTGGGGTGGTGGTGGTGGTGTTACTGGGGTTTGGTTCGATTGAAGGTTTGATTGTGGATTGATTTTTGGGTTTTGATTTGGGGTTTGCGATCTATCTCTCTCTGTCGTGAATCCACATTTTCAAATCTACTGATGCCGATTTGAGGTTTTTGATTTGTGGTTTGAGGTTTTTGATTTGGGGTTTGAGTTGTGATTTGCGATCTATATCTCTCTGTCGCAAAGGAGTTGAAGATTGATGTACTCACCTCACTGCCAAATTTATTCACACCAAGATTTTGTGGAATGGGCTGACTATTGATTTGCTTTTGTTTTTTATTTCGTTTGTGCTGTTTTCTGGGTTTATGTTGCCTTTGTTGTTGGGGTTTTTTTGGCTGCTGTGCCCGCTTGGCTGTTGTTGTTTTTCTGGGTTGTTGGCGTGGCGTTTGTGCCAGGCCTTGTGTTGTTGTTGGCCTTGTGCCTTCTTTCTCCTTGCCTCCGCGTAGGCTTTTTAATGCAATTGCCTTTAAAAAAAAAAAAAGTATATGTGGATCTGGTTATTTGCTTGTAGAAATATATGTGAACCATTTCAGATTTCCTTCATTTTCTTCCATTTTCTCAACAACCAAACAGAAAAGATGAAAAGAAAAACAAACCCACCATACCTGATCCTTGATAGGTGGATTGAGATCTGGAGAGAACAAGAAATCGAACCAGATCAAACCTTTTGGTTTGGGTTTGATTTGGTTCACCGGATCAATAAATATTTTTTAAAAAAATTTGTTCATCGATGGAGGTGATGATCAGAAGAGAATTGGAGGTGAATAAAAAATTTATTATTTAATTTTTAATTTTGAGATTTTTTTTTTACATTTTTACTGTTTTATTTTTTAATCAGGGGCAGCAGGGTCATTTGACCCTCTGAACCTATCAGAACCAACTTTTTGGATGGAAATGTTAACAGAAGGACTAAATGAGATAATACTGAAAAATGGGGGACCAGTTTGTGTAATAGGTCAAACTAGAGAGACTAAAATGGATTTCACCCTAAAATTTAAGAACTAAAACATCAACATCTTCTCCAATACCCAAAGCCTAACCTAAACTCAAAAACCAAACCCTTGCCGCCACCACCATCCCATAGCCCCTCTCTAAACACTCTTTTTTTTCTTCTCTCATATCTCGTCTTCTCTACTCTTTATCTTCTACATTAAAAAACCACAAACCATAAAGCCAAAGATTAAACCTTTATAAAAGGGTTCTTGATTGGTTTCCCAAAAAAAAAAAAAAAAAAAAACTCCTAATTAGGTTTTGCTACAAAGAGTGAGTAAAATATTGATAAAGATGAGATTTTGAACCATATGGGATGGAGTATAGGTCATGTCTGGTCTTCACTAGGAAGTACAGTGTCAAAGTGAGTACACTGTGATTGAAATAGAGAAACCATTGAAGAAGGCGATGAGAAGAGAGGTTTTTTTATTTTGGATTTTTTTTTTAAATTTTAAATATTTTTTAAAAATTAATTTAAGTCTTTTTTTTAAAAATATAAATTTACTGATTTACCTTTATTTAATTAACTAATTTTTAACCAATGAAGTATTTATTAATATTAGGTTAATTTTTGGACACATGGCAATATATAAGGAGGGGGGTAATGCTCACCCACCTTAAAGGTCGGTGGAAAAAAAAGAAAAAGAAAAAAGAACTCCCTAAAAGGGTTTACATCATAAACTCTGATTATACAAATTTTGGATTAGAATTAAAACTGCTGAAACTAGTTGTGAAGCCATATCGTTGAGTGGGGTCAAGCCTATAAATTTTATTAATATTTTACTCTAATATTTTTTTATTAAATTTTAATAGTTTTTCAAATTGACACCCTAACCTCAATCTAAAAGAAACTAAATATATAGTATAGTTAGCCTGTCGAAAGAATACACAGCTCTCCAAAGCCTGATGATCTCAGCTTCAATTCAAGTACTTTTCGGATTTGCAAAGATGTGATTCATGTGGATATTATAATAAACATTATTATATATTTATATTACGAGCATGAATATACATATGAAATTTCTGCTGACATAACACACATATATATATATATATATATAGAAGCATTGTACTGGTTACTTCCTTTTAGCGTCGGTATATGTACTTAGATGTTGACATTGAAAAGATCAAATTGAAATTTCAACTGGGGAAATCAATCCGGAAAATGGGGTAGTTGAAGCAAAATCATGCACATTATCAAATCTTTGTTATGGATAATTGAGAATTAATATCTTCAATATCAACAATGCCAAGAGGCTTGTTTTCTATGTAGCATAAAATAGACTTGATAGACAATCAACTCAAAATTTGATCTTCAATGCTTTCGTTTAAAACACGATTTTTTTTAATGACGTGTCCATTTTTTTATCCTGTTTTAATTTTTATTTTATTTCCTTATCAAAAATATATGAAAAAGTAATGTCAGTTTTAAATGTTTGCTGAGTCAACCTAAAAAATAGCTGTGCAACAGACCGTCTGAAAGTAGACGGTCATGTTAACAATGTCTAATATTTTTTTACCACGTTAACTTGAGGTTGAATATGCATGGTTGCATTGGAGACACAATTATTAACATAACGTCTATTTTTCACAAGCCACGCTTGCATTGGAGATGCTCTTAAGGGCTCATTTGGCACACAGTATGTATTGTATTAATTGGATTGTATTATCATTAATATAAATCTATGTTTGGTGATGCAAAATATTATATCGTTTTAAGTTATTCGTATATGACTTTATTATATTTTATTGTATTATAAAATTATAATATATATTTTTAAAAATAGTTAATAATTAATTTTAAATATCCTTACCATGAATCAATCAATAAATATTTTTAAATGAAAAATCAATAAATATTTATCTTAATTGAAACAAAAAATTTAAATAAACAATATTTTTATAAATAAAATAAATATTTCCTATATAATTTTGAAATTAATAAAAAAATATTAACAACATAACATATATTTCATTAATATTCCATATTTGTTGAGAAAAAAAGTGTTTTTTTTTAATATAATACAACATAATACCACAAAATATGATGTATTAGTTAATACGGTGTTTACTGAATTAGACAATTAAAATGTACTAAAATAATATAATACAATGTTTACAAATATTATATTATATTATTTTAGTATATTTTAATTTAATCGTCTAATACAGTCAAATAATATATTGGATTATTTTAGTACATTTTAATTGTCTAATAAATTAAAGTAAAACAAACAAGGTCTAAAAGTATCAAATAGTGCAAGGTCGGTGGATAACAACAAAGAAGAAGAAAGTTCTAGGGCGAATTTGACAGATCTTATGTAGAAATATTATCCCTATTATATATGTAAGTGCTTCCCACAAAAACAATTGAAAGTACTTCATGAAAAATCATTCATTCTTGCGAACTTTTATATATCCCAGAGACCCAGACTGATGGGCTTGAGGGAGAGCCGCTTGAACCAAGAATTCCTAAATCAAATTAAGCTAACCCTGATACTATATCAGTTATCAATAAACCTAAAAACTGAAACTACGATGTAAAACTTCGGTTTCAATTAACTTTCTCAAGTCCATTTAAAAAATAAAATAATTCTCAAGTCAAAAAGAAAAAACCCCAGAAAGAAATTAAGTAAAAAGATGGAAAAAGGCTTAATTTTTAATTAATTTATGGGATGCATTGTGGGAAAATATTTCAAGCATGCCAACATCAAACAGTCTGTAAAAGAAAATAAAAATAAATAAATAAATAAATAAAACTATCAAACAGATATTTAACTCGGTCAAAAGAAAATATGGTGGTGGTTGGCTCATAATTCATTATATTTTTCTTTTTAAAAAAAAATAATAATTTCATTATGTTTTCTGTCTATCTTTGTTTGTCACAATCATATGTGGTCACAGAAAATGTTAATTATTATATCTTGATCAAGAAGGAAGTGATATCAGTCTTTCTATTATCGGTTCGAACTGATATAAAATATATCAGTTCCTTGCACGTGAGCCATTGGATTTAAAAGATGCTTTGACAAGTGCAAGCAACCAAGTTAAAGTATTTAAATCCAATGACCCACATGCAAGGACCTGAAAATAGAAAAACTGGAAGTGACATATAGTATACATATGGAGGTGTAAGTACTTGTAACCTCAAATTAATCTATATGGATAAATTTATTAGTAAGGGATAGATAATATTATCAAACAAATTTATCACATTCATAAATCACGAATAAATCGTAATACGAATTCAATTAAGTGCGTGAATAAATTTGAAAGTAATGATTCTACGGTATTTTGAAAAATTCATTTTTAGTCTTTATCATTAATTGAACTTTTGTTTTTATACGTCTCAAAAATAAAAATGATGTAGTTTGACCCTCTAAATTTGGCTAAACTTGAAAATTCTGTCTTGGTCACTCTCTAATATATACCACGTTGTGTAACAAATACTGAATCCTAAAAACTTAAGCTTGTGGTAACACATGGATAATAACGTTTAACATTAGTTAAATAGAAGAAATAATCAAAGGAGCTTAAAATAAAAAATTAAAAAAAAGTTTTTTGACCAAGAATCAAAGACCATCTCAAAAGGTTTCAAGAAAAGAGAGCAGGAGTCAAAAGGTGAGATGGGCATGATATGATCATCTTATTGAAAATTGATCATCTCATGTTACTTCTAGGAAGCTGCTGCATACCTTAGGCCTCAAGTCTCTCTCTCTCTCTCACTCTGTCACTCTCACTAGGAATTGTCAATAGTATGCATGTGTTTACTTTGACCATTAAAATGTCATTATATATTCACTTCATACCAAGCTTTGTTTCTTTCCATACCAAGAAAACAACTTGAACAAACACCAAAATTAGAACCGTATAGTCACACTAATTCTGATCTCTCCACTCAAGATTAAATTGATCATCAACAATCAACTTCAATATTCATGTCTAGTTCTAATGATCAATGGGTGCAACATTTCCATCACCAGTCAATGGAGGGTGGAGATGAGGCTGCATATTCCTCCATTGCATTCTCTGATTCCATGATCACTACCACTACTAGTACAGTTACAACTCCCAGCAACAACTCATCTACTAGTGATCATCATCATCAATATCATCTAAGCCCCAAAGGGTGTGGATCGAAACCGGTTCGGAGACGATCAAGGGCTTCTAAGAAGACACCAACAACTCTTCTCAATGCCAACACCACCAATTTTAGAGCCTTGGTGCAGCAATTCACTGGTTGTCCCAGCACACCCTTTTCATTTGGGAGCAGCAAGAAGGGTCCAGTCAATCTGAGTTTTGGACTTGGATCAAATGATGCTTTTGGAAACAATAATCAATTTTTTCAGCAGCAGTATCAGCCACAAAAGCACTTTCATCAACAGCAAGAACAACAACACCAGCAAGTTTACCAAGAACAGCAAAGTCTGGTTTCTTTTGATTATGATCATCATAGTGTCATCGGTGGTACTTCTGATGATGGCTTTCTGACAAACCCTAGATCAGGTAATAATTATCCAGAGATCCCAGATGGGTTAGACATAGATGAGATTTCCATGCATGAAATTACTGCTGGGAGTAGTGCTTTTTCTAGTGAAGATAGGAATAATAGTTATTTCTTGTGAGGATGATAATAAAAAGAACAACAAATTCTAGTTTTGCTTGTACTACTTAATGAATTATGGATAATTTGTTTGGATAAGAATTGATTAATTATTAATCATATCTATTGGATATTCATTTATTTATCCATTCTCTTTTCCTCTTTATTATTTTTTAAAAATGAAAATGGATTTGAGATTGCTTATATTGAAAGCACTTTTAAAATTAAAACAAGTGCTGTTAACATAAGCACTTGAAGGTTCTAGGAGGGCTTTTGTAGAGAATTGGTTTCTAACACCCCTTTATGCAAAAATACATAAAATTAAGTACTTAATAGCTGTCAAATATTTTTGTAAGAACACTGAAAATGCCTTTTAAATCTAAAAGTTTTGTATATTAATAGCCAAAAGCAAGAACATAAAACATAAAATGGAACACATTCAATTTAATTCAACAAATTCAATGAATGCTTACACAAAATGCCTATATTGGATACAAGCATATGGAGGATTATATCTATACTTAGGGATCATTTACTAATTATGAATGAAAATAAAAGAGAAACAAAAACTATTAGAAATGGAATTAGGAAAGGGAACTTAATTACTTGGGTGAGAGAGGTAATATTAAGTTCTTTTTCTGGTAATAACTTAATTTCTGATTTGTGTGTCAACTCTACATGATTTGATTCTCAACAATTTTTAGTAAGCACTGTAATAAAAAATTAGAACTTAAGGAGGGTGTATTGGTTTCAAGATTTTATTAGACAATTTGGGGAAGTAAAAGTTTGGTGGTATTGGATTAAGACTTTTTAACAAGTTAGATATGTCTGGTGGTATTTGATCAAAACTTTTAAGATTTTTTTAAAAAGTCCATATTGTCCTGTGGTATTGGATCTAGACTTTTAAGATTTTTTTTAAAAAGTCCATATTGTCTTGTGGTATTGGATCTAGACTTTCAAGAGGCAGCAAATTGTCTACTGGTATTGGATTGAGATCAAGATTTTTAGGATTTCATGACAACATGGATTTTCCAGACTTTTTAGTAATATGTATAAATAGCTTGAACCCAAAATTGTCTTGCCCTCTCCCTTAATACTTTCCAGACTTTTTATTTGACTTTAGATATTTGGTGGGTGTATTGGTATATAATAAATGTGGCGGCCAAACATGCAAACTACACTTGAAAGTCGAATACCAAATGACTGATAAAATGCCTCTGTGAGTTAAAAATAGTTTTATGCTATATTTCCATGATCCCACCACCACCACGGCTGGTATCTAAAATCTTTAGGACCGCTAGTAAAAATTGATCAAATGCTTCATCTACATCTATAAAAGATGAATTTGGCAAAAAGTAAAGATAAAGAGGAAGTTGATTTTTTTATTTTTTTTATTTTTTATAAATATATATATACATTTATATACCTGATAAAAAGAGCTGGTCCATTATTGATAATATCGCCCTTTGTGTAGATTGAGTTCAAAGACAAAAGAAGAAGGTCACCATTTCTATTGATTTATTGCCTGAGCGAGTTAAAAAGATATAGGCCTCACATAAAACCATGCTTTTATAAAATTTAGATTCATGTTTTTTTTTTGAAATCCGATAACGGAAGAGTATGTCGAAAACTGTCGAGAGCAAGCACTAGTTGACCGTTTGGAGTTTTTTTTATTTTAAATATGTATAATTAAATCTTATATATCAATTTTTTTGTTATTTACATTTATATTAAAAAAATTCTTGTCATGCCCCGACCCTCCAAATGTTACCAATGCATGCATAGTCTGTAAATCAACTCATCTCATTGGACTTGAATCATCTATCACCAACATGAAAAGGGGATGTACACTATACACACCACTAGAGAAAAAATAAAGAGATTAAAGAGCAGTGAATATTGGAGTTTGATAACATATGAATTAATGAAGTCCAACATGCCAAACGGAAATACTTCAATGTTCAAGCTTTTTTTTTTTCCCTGTTTCATGTCATTTCTAGTGAGGTAGTGGGGGATGGGTTGTTGGTTATTAGATTTATTTCATATGGTGACATTTTCTTCACCATATGAACCAACCGAAGGTTATGTGTTGGTTGATGGTATTTTAAATTTTTATTACTTCTTTTCATAGCTTATACATGTTTCTCATTCAATTTTTGTTGTTCAATAATTACCCTTAACAAGATTATAGAGCACTAGAACTTGGGGAGAAAATTGAATACTACAATCGACTCTTGAAATTCCATATTTTTAAAAGTCCAAAAAGTCTTGAAATAAAGTCTAGATAATCCTAATATTCTATAAATAAAGTCCAAAGACTCTTTCAGAATCCTAAGAGTCTAGTCTATATAATCCTAATAATCCTAAAAGTATAATCCTAACAATCATAATAATCCTAATAGTCTTGCAAATCCATAAAATCCTTACACCCCAAAATTGTCTATTAAAATCCCAATCCAATACACCCCCCTAAATTTCTTTTCTACTAACTTCCCTGGTATGCGTTAATTACATGAATATCCCTTAGATTTTGTGGACTAACACTATAGTTAACGCTGAAAATGGACTCCACTACTGGTGGAGTTGTTTTTGTTTTTAATTGATTAATTTTTTTTTATAAAAAATTCTTAGAAAAAAGGGCAAGGGTAATCTAGTACTTTCCTATACTGTGTTAAATTCTCAGTTAGCCAACCCAACAATCGACAGAGCCTAGGTGATGTTTGTATAACTAAGGGCATCTCCAATGCAAAAGTGACTTAAATACTAATAACTGTTTACATGGCAACAATGTTAAAGGACTTGTTTCCTATGTGGCTTAAGTATAGACTTGATAGACAATCAACTCAAAAATTGGTCTACAATGCTTCTGTTTAAAACACGTATTTTTTAATGATGTGTCCAATTTTTTTTCCACTTTTTTATTTTTTATTTTTTATTAAATTTCCTTACCAAAAATAGGTGAAAAATTAATGTCAAATTTAAATATTTGTTGAGTCAGCGGAAAAAATAGTTGTGCAACAGACTGTCTGAAAGTAGACGGTTATATATGTTGACAATGTCTAATATTTATTTTGTCACATTAGCTTCATATTGAATTGTGATGGTTGCATCGGAGAAGTATATTTGAACTAAATGTCTATCCATTCTAGTTGTCATCCAATTTTTTCATAATCCACGGTTGCATCGGAGATGCTCTAATAAATCAATTTTTCAAGGAGTGCAATATTGCATATATACAAGGAAAGTTAATATAATATTCCGTAAAATAAAATAACAACACAATTATTGTCTAGATATAATAGTTGAATAATTATCAAGAGATAACAGTTGATAATTGTTGGACCGAAAGGTAAATTAAAATAATTAAATCACTTTTGTAGTCACGGTATTCTATTCTAAAATGCATATAAAATGTGTAAATATAAATATGGACAATATAAGTAAATTGCACAAATTAAAGACATAAGGGTTAGAAAATAAAACACATTTAAATGGTTTGGCCAACCCTCCAAGCTCACCAAGCTAGAGGAATCTCCACTACTTAAGGTGTTGGAGATTTCAAATATATATAACTACAAATATATATTTTATACAGATACAATGTGAAAAGTGTGTGAGAAATGATAGTTGGAATTTGTCCAACAGATGTAACTTGAAAATGCCTACAAGGTTATACTAAACAACCTAGAGGGGGGGTGAATAGATTGACACACTAGTTTTAAAAACTTTTTCGTGACTTATGTCAAAACCTTATTGAGCATACATATTAACCTTAAACATGATTGTTATGAGAAAACAATTATCACAAGTATGCTCAATTCACCACCCTTAGTCTACAAAACATATATCAATAAACAATGTATCTCTTATACAAGTATATTCAATAATGAGCAAATTTAAATTCCACAAGTTGTACTTTGAATATTACAATGCAAACTCACTAAGTTGAGCTTTACAACTTGATATAGAATCACAAGATACAATGTTCAAGCATTTACAAGATACAAGAAGCAAATGTTGATTTAACCAACAATGTGTGCAACTCTTTCTTTATCAATAACTTGTTTACAAGGATGTGAGGTAATGAAGAGCTTAAACAAGTTATATAGATCATACATACAAATATAAAGAGATAGAGTAAGAGACATTTGACACATTGATTTTTACGTGGTAAACCTCCGAAGAGGAAACATCCATGGGTTGAATCCACAACCACCGGCAAAGCAATTCACTATGACGAAAAGGACTTACACACTCAAGCTACCAACTCATGATATTCGCTCAAGCTATCAACTCCTAATCTACCCTCGAGCCTAGTGAACCACCTAGCCTACTTCCTATCCGAGATGTGTCTTACACCTCTAGGAAGAAACTTCCTATCCAAGACGCTCACGTCTCTAGGAAGATTTCTTGCTTAGCTATCCGGAGTTTCCTACTCCTAGCTAAGTCTTCTTGTTTGATTATCCGAGTCTTCTCGACTCTAATCAAGACTTCTTTGCTCTATCCACAAAGCTACTCTCACTTTGCTAGAGACTTCAACATTTTACAAGGCAATGATCTAAGTGATGCAAATGATGTAAACACATGCAACATAGAATATATGATCAATACATCCTATGGAAACTAGAAATAATCAATGAGCACACAATGTACATTTTTCTAGTTTATGATCCAAAACATGACACCACACAAAATGATGCATGAGCATATGAAATGTATGGATAAGGTACACTTCATGAAGATCTAGACATAGGCAACAAAGTTCATAAAACAAAGTTGTCTAGACCTTAAACATGAACAAAAATCTAGAGCATGCAAAACACCTAAAACATGTCAAATCCTAGGTTCTATTCATGTTTCTAAAGCTTGAAAACAAAGCATGTTCATTAAGCATATAATCAAGACTTTAGAACACAAACAACAAAAAATGCTAGAATCACAAAATGTATACAATGAATACTCTAGCAAGTATTTAGAGTAATGATATAATGAATAATCAATTAAATCCTAATTAGCTCTAAATACAAAATCAAATGTGCTAATTTTAGATTTGTTCAATAAGAGGATCTAAGCACATGTGAGGATTATTAATCATAAAATACATCAATCAATCCACAAATAATCCTAGATATCAATTTAATCACAATACAACTCTCAAGCATGTGAAAAACCTAGAATCTAAGAAACTAGTTCACATATGTCTCTAATTAGACTTTTGATTAAGATTGATTATGAAGCTATCTTTCTCTATAGCATTCATAATACATACACATACATATAGAAGAAGAAACCCCAAGCAAATTGAAGGTTAAAAAGAAAGAAACCCCAAAGATAAACCAATACCTTGGATTCACGAGCTGGTTCGGTTTTCTGTGTGCAACCATCAAAAAAGTCGATCAAAAAGCTTCCAAATCACTTGGAAAAGGTAGAGGACTCGATTACGAACATTCTCCAACTTGAATCACTCAAATCCGACTTCGTATGAGAAAGTTATGGTGTTTGGAAGTTGGGAAAATTTGGGAGAAAAATTCTGACGGGAATTCTAAGTTTTTCTTCTTGAAAACAAATGGAGGGAATGGAGGGGTTTTAAAAGGAGGAGAGAGGAGGCAATTTTTGGCCAATCAAAGAGGGCCACCTCAGCCCAGCCCCGTGGGGGGCGTGTGGGCCTCACGGGGGCAGAGAGCCCCTCTGGCCGTGGGGCCCATGGCCTCCCTCACGGCTTGGGCCAAGTGGCCTCACGGCCACCCACTTCTCTCGCGCACTCCCTCGGTTCTTCAGCCGTATCTTGGGTATCCGAACTCCGATTTTGAATCCGTTTTTGGATTACAAACCGTGACTCTCTCACGCATGACGAGGACTATACAACTTTGAAAAATGGTTGAGAAATCATCTCGGAAAATGATGATGAAGTCAACTCAACGAATGAGAACGAAAAGTAGCGTAGCTACATCGTTTGGACTTGAAATTAAATGAATGAGTAACCGAAACGACCGAAACTCAATAAGAAATCATAATAGAGCATATTCAAGTCCAAATACAAAAATATAGAAACATACAAACACAAAGACACACACATATGCTATTTTCTAGACATAGTTCTAGAACATGCAATAAGCAAAGTTTGTCAAGATAGTATAAATGCATGAGCATATATTATCAAGTGTGTGAAAGTGATATATCAATGATATTTAACCATAAAGGAATACACAAGGATGCCATGTGTGTGTGTGGGCCTAGCCTTGTAAGAGATATGAGGTCTTATATTACCTTTGATGATCAATGAAGCACATATCTCTTTGAAGCCGGCCTTTTGCATGAATTGTGGCCAAGACTTTCTTCGTCTTCATAAATCTTCAACATATGGACCATTAAACATTACAAAAGAAACACGTTTCACAAACTATAAACCTAACATAACTCTTTGAAACCAACTGAGATAACTTTTTGTTTTAAAGAGTTTTTCTAAGTATTGAATTGACACAAATATATCTGATACATATATGCAGGAAATGACTCTTTGTAAAGATGTGATTGTTGGAGTATTTACCAACTCATCTGTAATTTATGCTAAAAGGTGCAATTTCAATAGACACATCTCTTTATATAGGCAAGACAAATTGAATGGAAACCAAAGGCATCCGTTTTCTCCTGTATAAATAAAAGACAGATTAAGTTTTAACATACACAAATTATTTATTTATTTATTTGTTTTTTGTTTTCTCTCTGCAATAGTCATACAATTTCCTTTCAAAGAATTCTAAGGGAATACTTCGATTTTGCTATATAGCAGGTTCCAAACTTTGTTGTATCCTGGAAGTGATTTGCCAACAACCCTTTAGCAAACTCCATTGAGTAGGGCCAAATAACACTTTAAGGAAACGATTCAAATCGTACCTCAAAGTTATTCTCCATTTTCTTTTCTTACTCTAACATAAGGTCCTCAAAGACCCAATCTTTACAACTTCTTTACAAGAGCTACATGCCTACAATGGTGACTTACTTCACCAACCATACTAAGAGAACACCTCTTTCTTAGTCTCTAAAACTTTCAAGTAAGGAACCTTTCACTCACAAAGTGTATTCCACACTTAAATACAAAGAATAGAAATCGAAACACAATAAAATAGCTCTCTCAAAGAGGAAATATGCCAATCTAAGCACATTGAAGTCTTTGATGTGTATGAAATGGATGCTTTTGGCTCAACAAGACTTAGAACATTTCATTATAATGGTATAGAACTTTTCTAGGCTCTTGAAGTAACCAAACAGGGTTGAAGATATGGAATTATAGGCAAAACCAAGAAGTAGCCGTTTATGACTGTTCGAGTGAACAATTATGTTATGCACCCCAGACCCCCCCAGACAAATTACATCCTGGTCTCTATACTTTCAACATATTTCAGTTTGACCACTTTAGTCCCTCATTAGTAACTTTGAAATATCTCGGTTTGGGTCCTATAAAATAACAGTTTTAGCCTTATAGTTTTACAACAGTTCATTAATACCTCTGAGGCTCTGATCGACCACAAATGTATTATAGGTTGATTTTTCATGTCAAAATGAAAAATCTAAGTCTCAACCAATCTAGATGGGGTCTAAGAATAATTAGGATTAAAATATGAGCACAATCAAAGGATCATAAGGTCTAATCTAAGTCGCTTGAGTTAATCCATTCTCATCACATACAAATATAGACTAATTTACAAAATATAAAACAATTAATACTACCTTTTGACATGTGAAATTTTTTAAATTTTCGTCTTTTTCCTTTTTTCTCTCTGAGTCAAAAGGGTAAAAGTAGGGTTGTCTTTCTGGGTGTGGGTCTCCCCTCCGATAAAGAAGTAGGGTTTATTATTATCTCCGTTAGCGATAGAAAGAAGATGGTCGACTCAGAAATAGCAAAGCTTTATGAGAATCTCTCTTTAGCTGATGAAGATGGGGCTATCCATGAGGCAGCCGAGGATGCAAAACAGGATGGCGAGGCAGAGGTGAACCACTGTTTGGTTGGGAAAGTTCTGTCGGGAAAGAGAGTCAATAGGGAAGCATTCAGAACCTTAATCGATCAACTATGGAGCCCTTTTGGGGTAGTGGAAACCGAAGTGGTAGGTGATAACATATTCATGTTCTATTTCAATAACCAGGTAGACAGAGACCGGATCTGGCAAAGGGGGCCATGGTATTTCGAGAGAAGTCTCATAGCTTTAGAAAAACCGGTGGGTACTGGCGACATTTCACTCATGGGTTTCAGTAGAGTCGAGCTATGGGTCCAGATTCATGAGGTCCCAATAATGTGCATGAACCGAAGAATGGCAAAGTGGATGGCTGAGCACATAGGGGAGGTGATCGACATACCATCGGAATCAAAGGAGTGCTGGGGAAGATATATGAGGGTTAAAGTTCGAATCGATATCCAAAAACCGTTGAAGCAGTGGCTGCGATTAAAGTTGGATAAAACTGATAACATTGTAGTGGTTGGATTGAAATACGAAAGACTACCGAAATTTTGCTACGCCTGCGGTAAAATTGGACATGGAATTAAAGAGTGCCTGGATACTGAGGCAAGAAATGAGGCTCTGACAGGGAAAACCACAAAGTTTGGAGCATGGATGAGAGCGGCGATTCCAGATAGAGCGAAAATTAGAAACCAATCATACACAAATGGGAGTTCAACGGAGAGGGAAAGATCGATGGAGGGGTCGCGTGGATTGGAATTAGAAAAGTCCTTCAATACTACGCCTGAATCGCTCTTGTCGCAGAAGAAGGGATCTGTAGTGGCTCCGGCGGCACAGAAGAAGACAGTGGAAGAGACAACATCCAAAACCCTAATCAACACTAATAGGCCTGGGCCTAGACCTAAGCCTTTGCTAAGACTAGAAGGCCCATCAGCGGAGACAACTAAAAAGTCTGAAGTTTTGGACGAGACAGCAGCACAGGCCCAACCAGTGACAAGGGTGGAGAAAAGTGTTTTAGGCCAGTGCTCAACCCAAATAAAAGATGGCGAGGCTGCGGTTTCAAGCTTCTCTCAACCAGTGTGTTCAGATATGGTAATTTCTCCAAAGAAAAAAGTGAATAGAAAATGGAAAAGATTAGCAAGAGACATTACGCATGCTCAGGTCCCAAGGAAGTTGCTTAGCCCTATCAGACAAGTGCTAGCTGTTGGCAAAAATGGGAAGAAAGGTAATAAGGGAAATAATCTCCTCTCGCCGGGGCCGAAACTGACTGGAAGAATCAGTAACAGTAAAAGTAAAAGCCCTGGGAAGAGTTCTCTATTTTCCAAAAAATCCCCAAAGGTGGAAGTCTCCACTTCTCTCACCCTAATTGACGAGACTACCTCAACATGCAAAAGAAAAGTGGCTTTTGAGCCAGAAGATGAGATCAGAAACCTGAAAAAAACCAAACTCCGTTCTACAAATTTGGAAGATATGATATCGGTGGAGCCTGTATATCAGGCCCGCCGAGAACAATGATAGGCCTCAGTTGAAACGTTCGGGGTCTGGGGAATCCCCGGGCGTTCGCGGCCTTGTCAAGGTTGCTCAAGAAACATTCTCCGGATTTTGTCTTTCTCTCAGAAACAAAAGTTTCAGGGTGTAGGGCTTCTAGTGTTAAAGATAGGCTTCGTTTCGGTGATGGTTTTTTGGTTGACAGCAATGGGAAAAGTGGTGGATTAATGCTGCTTTGGAAGAAAGAGTTACGGGTAACTATTCTCTCCTTTTCGGTGGGTCATATAGATGCGAGTATTAAAATGGAAGACGGTTTCATCTGGAGATTCTCAGGTTTTTACGGCGATCCCATTCCCAGTAAAAGATTGCTCTCTTGGGCCCTTCTCCGTCGGCTCCAGCAGGTGGATGATCTCCCGTGGGTGTGTGGGGGAGATTTCAACGAGATTCTTAGTATGAATGAAAAAGTGGGTGGGTCGGGAAAGTCTTTTGTGGATATGTTTCGGTTCAGGCAGACTACAGAGGATTGTGACCTCTCGGACTTGGGTTGTTTTGGCCCCTTTCTAACGTGGAACAATAGGAGAGATGGCGGGGGTAATGTGCAAGAGCGCTTGGACAGATTTCTAGCTGACTCAGGGTGGAGGGACAAGTTTGGTTGTGCTAGTGTTCAAAACCTGGGTTTTAACTCCTCGGACCACCATGCAATTCTTCTCAACTTCAATTGTGGCCCCAACCGCCTCTTTGATCGCTGCAAAATCAGATCGTTCAGGTTTGAGCCTTTTTGGGTAAAAGAACTGGACATAGGTGTTGTGGTGGATAGTGCGTGGAGTGCTGCAGGGACTACAAACTCGGTGAAGGACTTGGCTAGGAACCTCAAGTGTTGTGTTACTGACCTCCTGAATTGGAGCAACAGTAGGTTCAAAAATCTTGGTAAACAAATTGCTAAAAAGAATAAGGAGATTGAGGTTTTGTACGGTTCCTGTGGGTCTGCGGGTGTTATGGAAAGTATCAAGGCTCTTGAAGTGGAAGTGGATGGTCTCCTAGAAAGGGAAGAAATTTATTGGAAGCAGAGATCTCGGACTAACTGGCTGGAGGCAGGAGATAGAAATTCCAAGTACTTCCATGCCAAGGCTTCCTCTAGGAAGAAAAAGAATTTCATTGTCTCTCTCACTGATAGTGGTGGCATTATTCAAAATGATGAAACCAACTTGGCTCGTGTTATCTAGGAGTACTTCTCTACCATTTTCAAATCAGCAAGTCCATCGGCTCAAGAAATAGACAAAGCTACTGCTGGAATTGAGACAAATCTGACAGAGGAGATGAGGGAGTCTTTGAACAAGGTCTTCACGAGAGAGGAAATCAAGAATGCAGTTTTTGAAATGAATCCCACCAAGGCTCCGGGGCTGGACGGATTCCACGCGGTCTTCTTTCAGAAGTTTTGGAGTATTATTGGTGAAGATTTTTCTAGAGTTTGCCTCCAAGTTCTTCATGGGACAGCCTCGATCAGGGATTTCAATGCTACCTATGTAGCACTTATTCCGAAAGTCAAAGAGCCGGTTTCTCCTAAAGAATTCCGGCCTATTTCTCTCTGTAGTGTAGTGTACAAAACTGTAACAAAAGTGCTTGCTTCAAGACTCAAGAATCTTCTGCCTGAGCTGATATCCCCTCATCAGTCTGCATTCGTCCCTGGCAGGCAGATTTTCGACAATGTTCTGATGGCTTTCAAATCCCTGCATTCTATAGCGCACCGGAAAAAGGGGAAAAGAGGAATGATGGCCTTAAAGTTAGACATGAGTAAGGCGTACGATAGGGTCGAGTGGGACTTTCTCAGAGCGGTCATGATCAAAATGAACTTCCCAGTAGGTTGGATCACTCTTGTTATGGACTGTGTTTCCTC
This sequence comes from Acer saccharum, assembly GCA_030490815.1. Lineage (NCBI taxonomy): Eukaryota > Viridiplantae > Streptophyta > Magnoliopsida > Sapindales > Sapindaceae > Acer > Acer saccharum. The sequence continues at coordinate 6,879,378 of CM059874.1, read as the reverse complement.
CTCAAACCTTTCCTTCCTGCTCAATGGGAGCCCGGTTGGGAAGATTTTTCCGTCTAGAGGATTGAGACAGGGGTGTCCCCTTTCCCCCTACCTTTTCCTTTTGTGTGCGGAGGCGCTCTACAGACTGATTTCCAGTGCTGAAAAAGATGGCAGAAGCTTGGGAATTAAATGCTGCAGGGGAGCCCTACGGATCAGTCACATGTTCTTCGCGGATGATAGCATCCTCTTCTGCAAGGCGTCGGTGGAAAACAGTAGATGCATCAGGGAGTTGCTTCGTATTTACGAATGTGGCTCAGGTCAGCAGGTCAATCTACAGAAGTCTTCCATCACTTTTAGTCCGAACGTTAGTGAGGGCACCATGGCTGCAATCCGGCAAGTCCTGGACGTGAACTTCAACAATAGCCATGACAGATACCTGGGTTTACCCTCTATGGTGGGTCAAAACAAAACGAAGCTCTTTAATGAGATAAAGGATCGGGTTTGGAAAAAGATGAAGAGCTGGAATGGGAATTTTTTTTCCTTTGGAGGAAAAGAAGTACTGATCAAAGCAGTGGCCCAAGCCGTTCCTACCTACACAATGAGCCTTTTTCAGATTCCTAGGGGATTATGTAATGAGTTAAGTTCCATGATTTCCAAGTTCTGGTGGGGCTCAAGAGGAGGGAAGCGAAAAATTAGTTGGATCAAATGGGAGAGCTTGTGTCGCCCTAAGTGCCAAGGGGGGTTGGGGTTCAAGAATCTCTCAGCTTTTAACCAATCTTTACTGGCAAAACAAGCTTGGAGAGTGCTGCAAGATCCAAATTCCCTAGTTGCTCAAGTTTTGAAAGCAAAATATTCTAAAAACAGTGATTTTATTTCAGGTACAGTCAAGTCAGGCAGCTCCCATCTTTGGCGTAGTCTTGTCTGGGGCTGTTCGCTGCTCTCGAAAGGTCTTAGATGGGCTGTTGGAGATGGAAAACTGATCAGAGCCTTTCAAGACCCTTGGATCCCTCACCCTTCCTCCTTCAAGCCGATTACCCCTACCCCTGTCTCTGAGATGCGTGTGGAGAGGCTTATAGACAAGAATCGCAGACGTTGGGATGTGGATATGTTAAATAGCACAATGCTGCCGATCGACCGGGATAGGATTCTTTCTATTCCTATCAGCTGAAGTGGAGGGAAGGGCTTCCTCACGTGGCATTATGACAAAAAAGGTATGTACTCAGTGCAAAGTGGCTATCGTCTTGCAACGGATCAAGGTATGAATGCCTCTGGGTCTAATTCCTCTTAGCCCAAGAAATGGTGGAACGCCCTCTGGAGTCTAAATATTCCCCCAAAAGTGAGGATTTTCATTTGGAGATGCTGCTGGAATGCCCTCCCCTCTCTAGAGAACCTCTGGAAGCGTAAAGTTGTTGAAAATCCTAGCTGTAGTTTATGTAGTCTGGGCATTGAGTCAGCCAATCATGCACTTTTTGGATGCAAAAATGCTAAAAAAGCCTGGGGGTTGTCCCGGTTTGATCATCTCATCTCAACCAGACGAAATCTCCCTATCTCTGATCTGTTTGCCTCCCTCCTCCCTGTTATTAGCAAGGAAGACCTTGAACAGATGTGTATGATAGTTTGGGCAGTCTGGGAGAATAGAAATTCTCTCCTCAACTGTGGCAAGTTTAAACCCCCTGATTTTGTTGTATCGGGAGCGCTGGCCTTTCTGTCTGAATTCCAGAGTTCCAGAGTTGCTCTCCCCTCTCGGTTTGCCCCTCTTCCCTCCAGGAATCTTGCCGCCTAGATTGCTCCTCCTCCGGGGTGCCTCAAACTGAATTCGGCAGTGGCGTTCCGCAGGAATTCAAATTCTGTTGGTATTGGAGTTGCTATCCGTGATGATAAGGGTCAGGTCTTAGTTGCCCGGGCTTTCGTGTTGAGAGGCTGTTTCAGTGAAGCGGTGGGGGGCTGTTTAGCTGTTCGTGAAGGATTAGCTCTTGCCAATTTCTATGGCCTTCAGATTGACTCTTTTGAATCTACCTCTCCCTGGAAGGAATCTTTCCTATCCGATGTTAATCAGTCTTTCGGGGAGTTAAAACTCATTATTAATGATATTAAGGCTCTTATGTCAGAGGCCGGTTGTTGTAAATGTTTGGCGATTTCCAAATTAGGGAATTCCTTGGCATTTAAACTGGCCCTCTCTGCCTTCTCCTCTGCGAAGGAGTTATTCTGGCTGAATCCCAGCCCTGTTGTTTGTTCTGCTGTGTAATGTCTTCTTTTCTTTCAAAAAAAAAAACAATTAATACTAGAACTAGCCTTGTTTACTTCAAGTCTCAATAAAATCTTCCTTTTGATATCCAAAATCTTGATGTCCTCTCTAGGGGTGGGTAAAAATCCATTGAACCAAACCGATCTAATCGGTTTTTTTTTTTTTTTTTTTTTTTTTTTTTTTCAGTTTTTCTTTGTTCACCGGTTCAGTTCAGTTCAGTTCATTACATTTTTATGAAAACCGGATTTCCCGGTTCGGTTTCCAGTTCTATGGCTCAAACCGAGAACCGGTATATAAAAAAAATCCCTAGTTTTTCAGAAAGCACTCAGCAGTCAACATTGGTCTCTCTCTCTCTCTCTCTCTCTCTCGTCTAATCCCTGAATCTCTCAACTCTGTATCACAAACCCTATATCTAAACTCAGATCGATGTTCTAATCACAAACCCACAAACACTGCTCTCTCTCGTTTTTGTTAGTACTCGATCAGGTCGTTGTTTTAAACTTAGATCGCTGTTCTCTTCTTCTGCTATTGTTAGTACTCGATCTAAACCCAGATCGTTGTTTCTCTTCTTCTGCTATTGTTATACTGGGAAGTTATGTGGACTTGATTTGTGTGAACTGATGGAATCATGTATTTAGAGTCATTTCTTGATGAGTATTGACACTCAGAAATAACGTGCCTCTTTTTTGGTTTTGTGTATATAAACAGATAGAATGCCAACCTGAAAAGACAAGCAGGTACCTCGAGTCCACCAATTCGAACTTGTGGAGAGGATGAAACTTCATGTATTAGCTTAAACTTTTGTACAATAATTTTGGTTGTTTTTGGTTCTTCTTGAAGACTTTATTGATTGTTTACTTTTGTTTTTTGATGTGTTATTGACTTATTGCCTTATTAGTGTCCCTAGATTAATGTGTCTAGATCTTCGAATGGACGCGATGTGAGAATTGAATTTCAGCTTACGAATTGTACACGGATTTGGATTCTTCACTTGGGTATTCTTTACCATGGAAATTTGTAAACTAAGATCACTGACTATATTTCAATATTTCATTTTATTTTATCATTGATTTATAAACTTTTGAGATTTGATATATCTTTCTATAGGAACTGGTTCGTTCCTGCTGAACATCCTAAGCAAGGTTGAGAAACATATGTAGTCATTGTTGAGTTGCAAGACCCAAAGATACACGCCATTGAATTTGTTTTGAAGGACGACAGTGATGACATATGGTGTTAAAATGCTCTTTTTCTATCAAAGCCTTGATGCTAACAATAATTATCTAGGTGGTGATTAAGTCCATATTACCACATCACTCCCTGTTAGACATACACCACTTTGATAATTATCTACTTTGATAATTATCTATGAGATTTTTGAAAGACATGTTAGACATGCATAAATACTATTTGATTATTGGATAAGGATCCTCTATTGAATCACAATTGTGTTGAACAATGTTGTCCTTTTAAAGATTCATTGACAAGTGTCTTTTAAAATAAATGTGTTCAACATTTGCTCTTCTTATTTGTCCCTCAAAGTAAAACTAAAACTACAATGTTTTTGTAAGTCCAAACCATAAGAAAACATGCTAAAATCTCAAAACTTAAATTTACAAGTTTTCATTTTTTTTAACTAAATCATCTTCATCTTCTTCCCATTCCAACACTTGGAAAAATATTTATTCTCCTTTAACTTCGAATCCCGAAAAAACTCTCTGTTGTTCTTCAAGAATATTTGAGTTTTGATTTCATTAAAATAAAAAAAAAGATTTTTGTTTTCTGAAGTCGAAGGTTCTTTTGTTCCAAATGTTGTGTTAGTGTTCCATTTTTTTCTCCTTTAAAAGATTTGATCACCTAACTCTCTCTCTCTTTTAAAATCACAATATATCTTTATTTCTTCTTTTCTAGCTTTGAATCCCGAATACGTAACTTATTGTTCTGACAAAATTCATTTGGGTTCTGATTTATTAAAAAAAAACATTTTTTTTTTGTTTTCTATAAAATGAATAAGTTGTCGAAATCATATAGGGGTTTTGATGCAATTTTGGTGTGCTATGGGTTTGATGCAATTAGATTATTCTGATAATGCTATGTGTTGTTGGTTAATGCTATCTGTTTTTCTACTTCTTTTTTTGCTGTTGTTGATTATTTATGGGTTTGATACAATTCTTGTTGGGAATTGAATGGAGGAATTGACTTCTTTAATCATCTTGATCCTTCTAGGTTGGCAACAGGAAGTACTACATAGAGGTATGGTAATTGTGGTAATTGTTATGTACTACAATGTTGAAAACAATTATAGAATTCATTTGCAATTTCTAACTCCAGTGTTCTGAAATTTGAAAAAGTACATCATTTTTAATCAATAAATATAATGAAAAATAATGATATTTAATGTTTTAAAAAATAAATAAAATCCCTACTTAAACTTGTTATCTAGGAACTAATCACTCAAGACATAAAATTTGTTTTGACATGTATATTAAGCTCTTAATGTACATAAAATTTGCCTTCAGTTCTTCTAGAAACTTCATTTCCAAGTTTCTACCATTAACGCTTCACCATATGTAAGAAGATTATTATTAGTGATAGAGTTACACATGACATCACATAACCGGCTGCACTGTCAGTTGTGTACATATAGGATTGTATTTGTTCAATTGTTATTTATTTTCCTTATGTAGTCAGGTACAATTACCTTCCTGTCATGATAGGTTGTAACTTGTATAAATACCCCATATTATCAATGAATAATTAAGGCTTTATTTTACACAAATAATTGACTTCTTTAATTATTTCAAGATGTAATACAAAATCACCAATTACTAGATCCAGCATTCTGTAACACAATATTGACATACTTTACTAGCATAATAGAACTCATTTTTTCTAGAACAAAGAATCAACAAATCATCAATATACTCTAGTAAAGCAATGCTTTTATAGATCAATAGTTATAGTTCTATCCATTTAATTAACTAGTGACAAAAAATTTCTATTCTTCTTTCCATTTAATTAGCTAATGACAAAAAATTTCTAGTTATCAAGAAAAGATAGTGACACTACTACAAAATTGTTAAAAGAAATCGGTTCTTTAAATCGGTTTTTAGGTAACCGATTTAAAAAAACTTTTAGACATAAAAAACCGATGTCTTAAATATTGCGGTTTAAAAAGACAACGGTTTTAGGGAAAACCGATATGGATTTATTTTCCAATAAGAAATCAGTTTTCCTTAAAACCGATATCTTAAATATTGCGGTTTGAAAAGACAACGGTTTTTAGGAAAACCGATATGGATTTATTTTCCAATAAGAAATCAGTTTCCATTAAAACTGATGCCTTAAATATTGTGGTTTGAAAAGACAACGGTTTTTGGGAAAACCGATATGGATTCAAAAACAAAATTCTGCTGAAATTCAAATTTGACCTATGTCTACATTCAAGTGCGCATCTCTAAATATACTCAATGTTATTTGTTCAAATTTTGACACAAGAAAGTAGACATACAAAAAAAAACACTTTTCATTCATAAAGTATTCCAAAAATCTATTTGGAAAAGTGTGAAAAGGAGTGATGAAAACAGCTCACTCGCGGATTCGCGTCGCTTCTGACCTTTGAGTGAATAGTTGATCATAATTTTCAAATACCGCCTAGAATTTTACGTTATTTATATTGTTGGATTAGTATCGAAAAATCAAAGAGCCCAACATGGGCAAAAAAATTTATTTCCTTGCCAAAAGATACATTTTTAAGGAAAAAGTTTGCATAAAAATATCTTCAGTAGAACACAAAACCACACAAAAAATGAAATGAAAAATAAACCCACCACAAACCTAATCTTACATTTATTCATTAAATTGTAAGATGCATGTAGAGAAATATATCCCTTGTAGTGAGAGTTGTATTCCAAATCATGTTTATTACAATTGATGTCACTAGTCTCCTATAGAGTATAGACCTATAACTCGACTATATATGTTTAAAAAAAATATAATTTTATTAAATGTTCCAATAAATATTTTTTAATATATGTTTGTCGTAGAAATTAGAATTTTGATTAGTGGAATGAATTTAAATTTATTTAACAAGTTGTTGTTGTTGTTGTTGTTGTTGTTGTTTTTATTTATTTTTATTTTTTTAATTTTTTAATTTCTAACAATTTATATAGGTTATATATAAATATTGTGCAATTGTTAACATATCCAATCTTGTAGTTAGGCGGTAAAGACTTACTACTTTGACTTTGAGGTTGCAAGTTCAATTCCCCTTAATTGTCATTATTATCAGAGGTGGGGCGGGGCGGTCAGGGACGGAGCCAGGATTATGTTTCAGAGGGGGCGCCATACAAAAACATTAATTATTAAAAATGTTGTTTATATTTTAAAACATTATTATTTTTCATTAATTATTTAAAATGAATAAAAAATTATTGAGATAAAATAAGAGCGATACTAGATATTCCAAATCATGTCTCAACTTGTAATTTAGACAATTTAATCCATATAAATATGACGAATGAAATAAATTATAACTAATATGTATCGATTTGAGACAAGATGAGATTGGCCCGGTCGTAAAGCATCTCACACCCACACCATGAGATTGTAGGTTCGAGTCTCTCTCCCCTCCCCCATACCCCGAAATCTTATAATACTTCAACAACAAAAAATGTATCAATTTGTTAATCAATTGGGCTAAAAAAAATTTATAATCAATTATTTTCTCTACATTATTAAGATAAAATTATTAACGGTATAATTTATAAAAGAATTAGAAAATCCAAATATGAAGTAAGGGTAAGAATATAAAAATATGAAAATATAGGGACAAATTTATAAAACTATAAAACTTGAGGGGTATGAAACAAGGATTAAAACATAAAACTCTGAACGTTTAAGGGGAAATTTACAAAATTGTATAACTTGAGGGGGGGGGGGGGGGGGGGGGGGGGTGGGTGGCCCCCTCTCGTACACAGGTGGCTCCGTCCCTAGGGGTGGTGGTCAGACGGTGGGATTAATTTTCGTAATCCATCAATTTTACGTTGTGGTTTTTAAATCGGTTTTATATATAACCGATGTGTTTTCGCGTGTTTTTACATCGGTTAAAAACCGATGTCTTTAGCGCGTTTTTTTTCTAAATCACTCAAATAGACATCGGTTTTAAAATTTTGAAAAACCAATTTCTTCCATGTAAAATAATTGATTTCTTTTGTGTTTTTTGTAGTAGTGTGACAACAAATTTCTTGAACGAAATAAAGCTTAATTAAAATACAAAGCAACATAAACTTCACATCCACCATATTCAATTTTTAATAATTTGTTCCATCAACAAACACTATCTTCAAAATCTTAAATGTATCATTATGAAATTCAAATAAAAATTAAAGGTTGAATCCAACAACTCAATCTGAATACAAAATATAATGTTTGTAGATAAGTTCTTAAATACAACAAACTTAATGAATAGTAATAGTTCTTTCTTGAAATCCATATTTCTTAAGATAAATAGAACTACTTGTTAGAAGCCTTAGAGTCTTGAAATACAGATGAAAAACCACCACTATTTTGTTGAAGTAATTCTTGAAATCTTCGTTGTTGAGATTTTTCTAAAGAAATCCATGACATTAAACTAGAATCTTGATCGCAATCCACTTCGATAGCAACATTTTGAGAACAATGAATTTTCTCATGATTGTTTCCAGCCAATTCTAGATGCTGAATACCTTCAATGAGTTTTGTAAAATTACTTGCATGTTCATTTGCTACAATGTAGGTTTTCACTATCTGAAGCCCCACTTGATATTCTAGTGAAGATAGAACATAATGATCTATACCGACACGTTTGCCGCAACTTAGGGTTTTCTTGAATCTCACACCCATGTATGTCTTGGACACATTCAACTCTAGCTTCTTTTGTCCATCTTTTCAGTATATATTGTGTTGGAATTTCTTTGATGTTCAATGCATCTTTAAGGATTTTGATGACATGACTACACAAAACTCCTTTTATCTCAAACATCCTACAATGACAAGATAATCTGTTCTCACTCTTCATCTTCACATGCCTCTCCTTAGATGTATAATCCATGCTCATTGAATAAACAAAAAGTTTTCACCATTCGTTACACAATTCATGTTTAATTCAAATGCTTGTTCAAACTGATGTTGAAACTCCAAAAAATTAGCTTTTATGTAAATTTTTCTTGCTTGAATCAACATTTTAGCATTAATTTTAATATTAACCAACATATACAACAAATCATTATCTGGCTTCTAACTTCTTATATCGTTTATCACTGACTACCCACTCAAAATGCATGAAAAACTGTGACACATTAAGATCATATTTTAAATATTCTTTTAAAGTAGTATTGAAGCTTTAACTTAGTTGAGTGGTCTTCATGCCGATAGACCATGTAGGCCTAACATATAATAAGCCCATTTCTCTTTTAAATCAAATGTACTCTTCAACCAAGTATTTTCATGAACATTATATTCATTAAACAGGGGGGTTTTCAAATATAGCCACCGTTAAGATGCCAAAACCACATATAGCCACTAGTTTTAAAAAACCAAATATAACCAATATGATCATGGATCAACCAATATGATCATGGATCATGGATTGTGTGGTGGAAGTTAGTGGGTTTTGAAACTAAATATAGCACGGTGTGTATAAAACTATCTAGAGAGGGGGGGTTTTCAAATATAGCCACCGTTAAGATGCCAAAACCACATATAGCCACTAGTTTTAAAAAAACCAAATATAACCAATATGATCATGGATCAACCAATATGATCATGGATCATGGATTGTGTGGTGGAAGTTAGTGGGTTTTGAAACTAAATATAGCACGGTGTGTATAAAACTATCTAGAGAGGGGGGGGGTGAATAGATTTTACGCTTTTTACCCAATTTTTCGTGTTAGTCAAAATTACGAAAATGCCCTCAAGATAATATAAACAAGCAAGTGTAATATGGTGTGGAAATTAAAACAACACTTGATTTTTACGTGGAAACCCTCACGGGAAAAACCATGGGCTATGTAAGTAAGCCACACTCGAACCTCGAATCCACTAAATGTGCAAACGATTACAACCTAATCCCGGAAGTAATCACACACCTACCTAATCCCAGTATGAGTGAACCTAGTCCAATTTGCTTGCGATCTAAGCAACCTAATCTCGGTTGCTACACACAAGACTTACTTTCTCTAGAAGAGAATACAACCCTAAGTGAATATATGTGAATATCCAAATGCAACATAGAGCAAGGGAAACCCTATATGCTTATCTAAGATGATTAATATGCAATTAAGAACAATCCTAGATATCAAAACTAAATGACATGTCAATTAGTTTAGCTAATCAATATTAAGCACAAAACCTAATATGCTAGCACAATACAACTTCTCAAACATACATCATACTAATCTCAATCTTGTATCCAAAGCATACAAAATAACAACAAGTAATTAATTGAGATTGCTAGATAAGAGAAACACAAAATATGTAAGATATTAGTGAAAAGCTTACCAAGCAAAGTATGATGAAGATTCCATGCAAGATGACATCTAGATGATCTAAGATGATGCTAGATGATGATTGATGATCATGAAAAAGTGTTTGAGTAATTAAAAATGAGTTCTTTGTGTATTTTTCTTCTCTTGAAAAATATCCTAAGTATGAAGCATGAATAAGAACTCTTGTTGGTAACCTAAAATCAAGTTAGCATATATATAGAGGCCATAAGTGAAGTGAGGTCGTTTTGAAAACGCGCCAGAAAATTGCTCTGTGCGCTGGTGGACCTGCGCTGGACGACAGGCTCAGGACCAGCGCACAAGCACATTTTTGCTTGGGCGCTTGACGACACGCGCTCACACAAGCGCCAGTCCAGCGGAGCCAAACTGGGCGATCAGCGCTGGTGGCCTTGCGCTGGTGTGGACCAGCGCACGACCAGCGGCACGCCACTGGGCGATTTGCGCCGGTGAGCTGCGCTGAACGACAGGCGCAGGTGGACCAGCGCACAGACCACAACTTTGAACCCCATAAGCAATCATGCAAGGGGAACAAAGGTAAACTAAGATGCATCCTAAAAGCCTAAATGCTATGATATTATAAACACAAGATGCAATCATAATAACAAGCAAGAAAAGATGTAAATAGGCATTGATGCACAACAAAAAGAAACACAACATACAAAGATTAAACATATGCATGAGTTGTTAGTGTGTGCAACTATCTCTTCAAGACAAGGAAGCACTTAGAGTATTACCTTTGGTGCTTGTCAACAATGAGGTCTTCAAAGGGCCTAATGCAATAACAACAACATCTAAACTACCCTTACAAAGAATCCCCACATATGGTTTGATCACGAAATAAGCCAATTAAAATAACGGGAATCCTTACAATCTCCCCCTTTGGCTATTTCGTGACAAAACCATCACTCACATTGATTCCTCACATAAAAATAGAAACTACAGGATAAAATAGATCTTCTACAATACAAAGAGATAATAAACAAAATAAATCTTCAATGCTCCAATCTCTTATAGAACAACCAACCCTACAAAACAAAGTTTCTATATTTTTCCAAAAAGTACATGTGAGATTAATCAAGTGATATCAAAACAAGCATTTGCATTTTAGAATATAGGCACAACATTACAAAATGTATGCAATGTATGATAAATGCAATGCTTCCCCTCAAAGGGTTACTCCCCCTCAATGTGTTATCTCCCCAATTTGCAACAATCAATGCAACTGCCCTTACCAATCCTACTCCCCCTTTTTGTCATGATATAGGCAAAGGAGTAGTCCCCAACCGGGTCACTCAAGGCAAAGAGAGATAGAAGCATGCAAGATATTTGCATATACATATAAGTCACTTTATGCATCTCAATTAATTGGAGAGAAACAAGGAGATTTATTTGAGAAAATATGTGAATCCAACATGCTTTGCATACAAGACATATAGCATTCAAGTCCAAAATACAATGGTATTTGGCAAAGCAAATGACAAAGGTTTCTAATAAGAATTCAAACCAATTTCACCAATGTCATGGGAAAAGCAAGGATATAGAGATTATTGATTTCAATTTAAGAGTAACTATATCCAACTTTATAAGCGAAACATGGCATGAGCGACTTTGCACCCTATTTGATTTTTCCGGATAAGATATCCGTATGATAGTAACCATGTTCAACCAATAAAGAAAGAGAGACATTTGGAATGTAAATTCCTTTGAACGGATACAAGATCCTTTATTCATTTTGAGTCTCATAAGCTTTCACACAAGTTTTGCATTTTAAGAATATGCAATCATCAATTCATGCTTTTCATATGAGCATGTTATATGAATTTCATGCTTTTTCATTTATCATTAGCATGTTATTTAAGAATCATCATGTCATGGAGATAACTATAGGTCATTCACATCATACTTCCTATGTAAATCTCCTAGTCCAAAAATGCATGTTTGAACATAAATATGACATGGATTGTAAACAAGCAAGGTTCACACTTATAGAATAGAAAACATATATACATATGTACAACCAAGCTTACTCAAGCAATCAAAAGAAGAGGCATAAGTTATTTCAAATTTTTTGCATGTTACAAGAATGCAAAATAGCTCTCTTTGCTTGAGTTCCCCATATGGGGTCAATCATAGAACACATCACTCCACAAGACATATCCCAATAGATCTACTAAGAGTTTTAAATCGAGTAGCATCTAAGGGTTTAGTAAATAGGTCCGCAAGTTGATCATTAGTACCTACATGTTCAAGTACTATGCATTTATTTTCAACAAGCTCTCTAATGAAGTGATGGCGGATGTCAATATGCTTAGTTCTAGAATGTTGCACCAGATTCTTGGAAATATTAATAGCACTCATGTTATCACAAAAGAGAGTGAGAGTACCTTGGTTGAATCCGTAGTCTACTAGCATTTGCTTCATCCATAGGAGTTGTGTGCATCCACTCCCCGCGGCTATGTACTCGGCCTCGGCCGTGGACAAGGAAATCTAGTTTTGCTTCTTGTAAACCAAGACACCAAGTTGTTGCCTAGAAGAAGCAACCGCCCGATGTGCTCTTCCTATCATCACAATTTCCTGCCCAATCCGCATCACTATATCCTACAAGACTAGGATTAGTGTCAAATGAGTACCAAATCCCATAATTAGAAGTCCCATTCACAAAGCGAATGACTCTCTTAACCGAAGAGAGATGAGACTCCTTGGGATCGGATTGGTACCTAGCACAAACTCTTACACTAAATGATATATCAGGCCTACTTGCGGTCAAATAGAGCAAGCTCCCTATCATGCCACAATATAAGGTTTGGTCCACACTTTTACCGCTAGCATCCTTGCTTAGCTTCAAAGTGGTGCTCATAGGAGTATCACAATGTTTGTCTTTTTCAAGACCAAACTTCTTCACTAGGTTTTTGGCATATTTGGCTTGGGATATGAAAATCCCATCATCTAGTTGCCTAATTTGTAACCTAGGAAGTAACTAAGCTCACCAATAAGACTCATCTCAAATTCATGAGACATGACATCAACAAATGTTGGACTTTGGTGTTGTTGGTGGAGCCAAAAACTATATCATCAACATATATTTGAGCTATGAAAAGCTCATCATTGTCTCTCTTGATGAATAGCGTCTTGTCAACACTACCTCTTGTGTAGTTGTTGTCAACAAGAAATTGAGTGAGGCGCTCATACCAAGCCCTCGGTGCTTGTTTCAACCCATAAAGTGCCTTTTTGAGGCGATAAACATGGTTGGGGTGGTGTGCATCCACAAACCCCTTAGGTTGTTCAACAAACACTTCCTCTTGCAAGAAGCCATTGAGGAAGGCACTCTTGACGTCCATTTGGTGCAATTTGAACTTGTGCACACAAGAGATGGACAAGAGAAGCCTAATGGACTCTAAGCGGGCAATGGGAGCAAAAGTCTCCTCAAAGTCGATACCCTCAATTGAGAGTACTCTTGTGCTACAAGTCTAGCCTTGTTCCGCACTATGTTGCCATCCTCATCGGATTTGTTCCTATATATCCATTTGGTGCCTATGACATTAGTGGTCTTAGGCCTAGGAACTAGAGTCCAAACCTCATTCCTTTCGAATTGGTTTAGCTCTTCTTGCATGGCAAGAACCCAAAATTCATCATTTAAGGCTTCTTCAACCTTTTTGGGTTCAATTTGAGAGGTGTAGCAAGTATAGCTAATAAGATTAGCAAGTTGACGTCTAGTCCTAACACCCTCATTTACCTCTCCAATGATATCTTCTTTATCATGGAGTTTCCTAACCCATGAAGCGAGTTCTTTAGAGTCCAAGAGAGGAACTCTATCAATAGGTTGTGTGTCATCATTGTTGACATTTGATGTCCCAACATTAGGCGACACCACAACCTCCTCCAAAGGAGAACCATCACTAAAAATAACCTCCTCCTCATGATCATTACTTGAGCCTAGTATCATCAAATACGACATGGATGATTATTAACAAATTGAAAACTCTATAGGCTCTACTATTTAAGGCATAGCCAATAAAATACCCTCATCACTCTTAGCATCGAATTTGCCAAGTTGATCACGGTCATTCAAAATGTAGCATTTGCTTCCAAAAGTGTGGAAGTAGCTAACATTTGGCCTCTTGCCTTTCCATAACTCATAGGAGGTGTTTCTAGTACCGGGCCTTAGGAACACTCTATTTCCTATATAGCAAGCCGTATTGATGGCTTCGGCCCATAGGTTCCTAGGGACATTGTTGCTAAGCAACATCACGGGCCATCTCTTGGAGGACCCTATTCTTCCTCTCAACAACTCCATTTTGTTGAGGTGTCCTAGGAGCCGAAAACTCATGGGAGATGCCTAACCATTACAATAGTTTCAAAGAGGCATTCTCAAATTCTCCCATGGTCACTTCTAATCCGTTTAATGCTTTAATATTAGAATTCATTTCATTTTGTAATTTAGTACAAAGCATTTTAAACTTATCAAAAGTTTCGGATTTTTCTCTAAAAATAGTCCATGTAAATCTAGAGAAATCATCAACACAAACAAAAATGTATCTCTTTCCACCCAAACTTTCGGTTTGCATGGGACCCATGAGGTCCATGTGGAGAAGCTCAAGAGGCTCCTTGGTGGTGAGATACTTACCCTTTTTGTGCATGCTTTTAGTTTGCTTTCCTTGTTGGCAAGGTCCACAAAACCATTGGCTTTCTTCCCAAGCTTAGGGAGGCCACGCACACAATTGAACTTTCCAAGGGTCCGTAGATCCCTAAAGTTCATGTGGCCAAGTCTTTCATGCCACAACTCAATTTGCTCATCCATGGACACATGATTAGATACAATACTAGCTTCAAGACAATAACAATTGTCGCTAGATCTCATGCCCTTCAACAAGGTTTGTCCATCGGGTTTTAGGATAGAGCAATAATCTTTAAAACAAGACGGAATATCCTTCATCACTAAGATGTGAAATGCTATTAAATTGGCTTTCAAGCCATCAACAAATAAAGCATTGGATAAGGAGGGTAATCCGGGAACGGAAATGGTTCCTTTTGAAATTTCCCTCAATGTAGTAGTGAAATATACCTAGAGGGGGGTGAATAGGTATAGGCTCCAAATTCTTCCAATAAAAAATTAATGCGGAAAATTACAAGACAAATGCACACTTGAATAGATTTAGCAAATGAATTGAATTAACTAAGACAAGAGTTAATCAATTACAAGAAGTGCAATCAATGTAATATATGGAAGATAAAGGAAAGTAAAGCAAAATTGACACAATGATTTAACGTGGTAAAACCTCAATGAGGAAACATCCACGGGTTGATACCACAACCACCGGCGAAGCAATTCACTATGATGAAAAGGACTTACACACTCAAGCTACCAACTCATGATATCCGCTCAAGCTATCAACTCCTAGTCTACCCTCGGGCCTAGTGAACCACCTAGCCTACTTCCTATCCGAGATGTGTCCTACACCTCTAGGAAGCAACTTCCTATCCAAGACGCTCACGTCTCTAGGAAGATTTCTTGCTTGCCTATCCGGATCCTCCCGACCCTAGACAAGACTTCCTTGCTTGATTATCCGAGTCCTCCCGACTCTAATCAAGGCTTCCTTGCTCTATCCACAAAGCTTCACTCACTTTGCTAGAGACTTCAACCTAATGCAAGGCTATGATCTAAAGTGATGCAAATGATGCAAGCACAAACAAATTAAGCTAGATGATCAATCAAGCAAAATGTACATGTTCAATGATAGTCTAGAATATGATTTCAACACTCAATCACAAAAGATATCTAGAAATCAAAACATGCAAAAACAATAAGAACAAAGGTATCAATATTCAATTTAGCACACTAAAAAACCTAGTTCTTAGATCATGAAATAAAACATAGAAAATAACATGAAGCACATCACATATATGTTTTCTAGAATCAATTTCATGATAAATCAAGTTTAGCACAAATATGTTCAAAACACATTACAAAGCTAAAACTCAATTAACAAATGATCAAATAACCCTAGCATGTGATCTAACATACTTCTTAACAAATTTCATCAATCAAATGGAAAGAATCAATAGTTGATCAAAAATGAAATTGAAAAACAAGACGTTGAAAAACCAATACTGACCACGGACTGGAAATTGACCTACTGAGAAAAATGCCGAAGTCAACTGCCTCTGGAAATGCTTGGGGTTTGTAGCTCTCTTCGAGACCAACAATTTTGGTTTTTGAATCGAATGATTTCGAGTTCGTATGAGAGAGATATGATCAAAACAAGTAAGCAAAAATATTGAAAACTGATGCGGGATTGAGGTGTTCTTCAAAAATTGCATAAGTGTTGGAGGGAAGGAGGTTTGATTAAAAGGAGGGAAAAGGAGAAGATTTCCGAGCAAATCACGTGGTGCCACGTCAGCACCCCGTGGGGGGCGCGTGGGGCCCACGGGAGCAGAAGGCTCCCTTGCCCGTGGGGCCCACGGCCTCCCACACGGGCTGGCCAAGTGGCCACACGTGGTTTGCCCACCTCTCGCGCGCTCCCTCGGTTCGTTGCCCCATATCTTGAGCATCCGACCTCCGATTTCGAATCCGTTTTCGGATTACGAACCGTGACTCCCTCACGCACGACTACGACTACTCAACTTTGAAAAATGGTTGAGATATCATCTCGGAATCCGACGATGAAACAACACAACAAATGAGAACGAAAAGTAGCATAGTCAACTTGTTTGGACTCGAAACCTATGTATGAGTAACCGAAACGACCGGAACTCAATAAGGCATTAAATGAAAACATGTTCAAGTCCTAAACACAAAATACGAAAACAAATAAACACATATTCACATAAACATGCCATATCAAAGAGATAGTCATAAAGCATGCAATTTCACAAAGTTTGTCAATACAAGATCAATGCATGAGCATGCTATGAAGTGTGTGAATGTGTTATACCAAATGTTTGAACCACGATGCAGGGACACACATGTATGAATTGTGTGTGTGTGCGCTAACGCCTTGCAAGAGGGTGGAAGTCAAGTTTTACCTTTGACGATTTTCACCTCTTGAAGACGACTTTGCACGAGATGTTGCTCTTCACTCTTTGAGCTTCCTTTCTTCAAATAATGTCCTAAGCAACAACTAATACAATCATAGAGTGTTTTGCAATGGAATCAAGCCAATACAAATAGTGAACCTTACAATCTCCCCCTTTGGCTATTCCATTGGCAAAAACACTCAACCTCACCATACAATGTTTCACTCAAATAAACTCAAGATGATAGCTACTCTCAATCTCACATTACAAAGAAATTCCTAGACTAAAAATCTTCAAGTCTTCAAGAATTCCTCTTTCGGTCTTCAAAGTACCTATGAGAGAAAATAGCAACCAAAACAAGAGATCTTCTCTAAAGAAGAATGGTGAGTTATTTAACCAAACAACAAACAAAGAAGATATCCCTTATCTCATACAAAATGCATTATCTCAAGTGAATAAAATATGTTCAAGTTAAAGCATTCCCTTAGTTTCCCAATTTCAAGAACCAACTATCCTTAACATTGTCAAGAAAGAATTCTTTCTCCCCCTTAAGACAAGAATTCTCCCCCTTAAGACAAAGTCACAATTAAGCACAAAGAGGAATAAGATTCACACAATTGGAACAATTTCCACACAAGGTGTGAAGTATACAAAAACTCCCCAATATCAAACATGGTGAGGTATACATTTTCTCCCCTTTTTGTCAAGGAATAGACAAGGGACACAAGAGATAAAGAAGAGATATAAGCAAACAAATCGTATAGAAAGCGAAAGTTGAATAAACTAAAGTCCCCCGAACATATGCTCACATATTATCAACAAGTAGATTGTTCACAAGGGACATCCACAATCACACAATCAAAGCAA